>KZ309145.1:34860-109358 GCA_000376725.2 Ladona fulva | reverse complement strand
GTCGCTATACGACTAAAAACCTCTGCAATTCAGAAAATTACGATATTTTTGGTACTTCAAATAATGAGCTTCACCACCTTTAAGTCACTCGTCGACACAAAAACTTTGAGGATATTTAAAAAATGGAAAACACGGGAGACCAATGACTAAGTTTCTTGGGAGCAGCTGCGCTTTCTTCAAGGTCCAAACTTCCGGAGCACCGGGGATGCCCTCACCTTTAAGGCCCCTGACACACGAGAATCTGCCACGGACAGCGGCAGCTGCAACACCACGTGCTAACCAAGATAATGGCAGAGGACTCATGCCACACCACGTGCCCTCAATTATTAAACATCATTTCCTCAACACTGTACACAGAAAATAACCCAATACGAGCCAAAAGCGAATAGGCGATGGTTTTCAGACGACTTTTCCCAAGTTGGCTGGGTGGGTGTTTAGAAAGAAACTTGATAGGTAAACAAACGATTGTTAAAAAAATTAGAAATGATTAATAAATAAATGATAAAATGAATTTCCCGGGAATTTTCACACTGATTATGCAATTAATGTACGAAAATTGCTGTAATAATTAACTTGAGCAAAAGCTACGCAAATTATATGAACCAAGAATACTGAGTCCTAACAACCATCAAGAATGGCTCAACGAACAATTACCAACAATGGCCGAACCCTAATGAACAACCATTAACAATACTAACTCCGTCACCGACCGCGGTTGATTGTTATTGGTTAGCGTGCAAGCTTAAGGTCTCGGGTTCGAATCCCGGATAGTTGGATTTTCTGGTTACGTAATGGTTGTATGTGTTCGTCTACTGTTACTAGTCACGCCTCTTCTGTAATTATCCAATGGATGGATGTTTTTCAGGGCACCGGGAAATAAATCCATAAATAAAAATGCGCAAAAGAAATATTGCTCTCCCAGCAGTTTGTTGACATTGTTGGAAAAAGGACATTGTCAGATCCAGAAGGACAATTACCCTGACTCTGATGCCAATTTAATTACAATGTAAAGATGATCTTAAACTACAAACCAATAGCAAAGCGTTTCTAGGATTGCGTCTTCTGAATTTTGAACGAAAAAATAGCATTTCGATAATTAATGGCAGTATTTGTCGTTGTATCTATCGTTGTACTATCGTTGTTTTAGGATGAAATCATAAGACAATTGTCTAAAATTGCCCCAGGAACGTTGTAGAGTCTCCTCGGGGAGGAAGATATTTAAGTTAATGCCTTAGATGCAATAAAGAGAAATATTACAATCTTAAATGTCGTACAGAAAAAAATACATGGAACAATGGAGACTTAGATGTGGTATATGATCACGAACAGGTCATAAACAGAACACAATTGAATAAGATGGCAGCTATTATAAATACCAGATTTTCATTTCACAGCGGGCTCTTGTGGCGTTTTCCTGCACATAATTTTGTGTAAACCGCATCGAGCACAGCGTAGCCAAATTTACGATTCGCGTTAATGAGTTTATGAATGCAAACATGGCAATGTTTATAACGTTCACATTCCCATGCAACGTCGATCTCAAAATGTTAAAACAATGTTTAATTTCGAGATGAACGACGCAATTTCAACGTTAATCAGGACTTGAAAAACGTGCATCCGGCAACGCTGTAGCTAATAGATAAAGTGAAAGCGCACAATAGCTAGTCTGATACACGAAACTGTGGCTAGAATACTGCAGATGTGTTCGGCGAACTCGAGCATGCACTGTACACGTATATCCTCCATTTGAAAACCAATAAGCTATAGCGAGAGCACAAATTGATTTAAGACCACTTCGTGCAGTTCCGGTCGGTAAATCACCCTTCCCTCAACTGGTCCTTATTGCCACATGTTTCACCAAGTCTGGAGGAAAAAAAACGAGACAGAATCCGAGTGTCGCGAAGGAGAAAAATGCCCGCTTCGGACGATGTAAAGGCGAGACGAGGTCGTTTTATTCTCTATCGAATGCTGTCTGTCGGCAAAGCATGAAAGACTTCCCAGACACAAAAAGAATCTCATTCGATCGGATAGCCTACATCTCTTCATACCGCATCAGATGCATTTGCCAGAAGGGGTCAAAAAGTGGTAACTGATGCTTGTTTGGATAATGGAATCAACAATTAGTAATAACGACAATAATTAGAGGAAATAAAACCAACAATGATTTGGGGCTAAGAGGCATTGTTGCAAGTTTTAAATCCTACAGCAATAAACACCGTCGTGTGTATGTTTCTTTATCGCAAAGTGATAATTTCCTCGGAAGGTTTTGTCACGTAGGTAAGCGCTTGAAATTTCCAGGGAATCGTTGAATCGTTAAGAACGAGAAACGTCAAGGCAGATTTATATGCAGGACAGGTTAAACTCAAGATACCATTAAAAATCAGTATTTCAATAGAGATAGATTTTCGTACCATTTTTCGTACCAAAGTTGATTTAATATTGATGTGAAATTACGTTAGGAATGGACCTGAATGTTAACTGGACTTACGATTTTGGTGGTGATGACATTGCTGGAAGTGTTCCGACAGTTGAGATAATTTCGTACGTTTGGGATTCAACTGGAAACCGAACCCGAGACCACTTTTATCAACGTCGAACACATTACCCATTTGGCTATCCGATAACCCCACTTACGGCTTTAACAGAAAGCTTTTCCCGCTCAAATAACTAACACTAGAGTAAGTCATAGAAATACAAATGAAGGCATTTCTTTAATCGAGTGTAGCTGTTTTTCTTAGGTAAATTTTGATATTTTCAAGTGACCTCAAGAGAAAAAACCTCGTCGCAAAAGCATTTATCGCCTCGAATAACTTTAATACGAATGCGCTAAATTTAAAGGAATCGGCAATTTGTCTCTGAAATCAATCCCATTTCCAAGAAAAGACCTTCGATGAGATTTCTCATGCTCTTATTTTAAAGACAACGTTCATATACCATGTCCGGTAATGAATTAATGTTAATGCCAACCAACTCCAGGTCACGCTATATCGAGTTCTCACTCATCATGACATTTTAATCTCAGCTCCCCATCGCGTGTTTGCCGATCGTATCTTAAAGTTTTCAGCAGATCCGCGAATGAGTGGAACGACAGCCTGGTCTCATAACTAAGGCGAAATCTTGAGGTTAGGAGAGTATTAAAAGACACGGATATTCCACAACTCGGAATTCAAGCACAAGATATTCGGCTTGTCCTTGATGGTATATTCCATAAGTAAGAACTATGGTGAAATCAACTTTTATTACGAGAAATGAATTTCATTTCATAGCGAAATACCATCTAGGGTTAATTGACACTTATAGAACAGATCGTAAAAAATAAAATAGCATGAGATGAAGAAACAAAAAATATAATTACGTAGAAAAGAACTAAAATTGAGACCAATAAAAATAAATAAAACATCTTTTGAGCTAAAAATTACAGAATTGTTGCTGTGAAAGAAGATCTAGTTATTCTAAAAAAATACGGATATGGACAGGCCATGTTGCGAGAAGAAATGACAATCACTGGATATGAACAGTTCTCAGCTGGACACCCAGAGATGTAAAGAGACCAAGAAAAAGACCAAAGGTCCGATGGAACAGAGACATCATCAAATACCTAGGTGTAACATAGCAACGATTTCATAGAGAACATTGTAAAGCGGTTGGGCAGACTTATATTCGACGTCGGATTAAAAAATGGCTGATGATGATGATGATATATCTTTCCAAGATGCCAGATTAGTCAATCATTTTGATCGACAACATTAAATTATCACAATAAGAAGTATGCAATTCACGAGTATAATAACCAGTAATGAGTAATGGTCAGCAGAAAATCAACCGGCAAATATAATCACCTTTCCAGAGGACAGATCTAAATATATCGCCGACACGGAGTGCAATTTAACAAGTTATTTACAAATGGATGGACACGAATAAAAACCGCCACGTCATGGAGAGAATATATATTAAAATGCAGTAAAATTAGCAAGAAAATCTGCTAGTTCCGCTATCCCTGTTTATAAGTAGATGCTTCTATCAAAAAAAGCAAAGAAAATCAAAAAATAACGCCAAAAATGTCTCCATGATGAAACCTTAATGAAACAAATCCTGGACAAAAAAGTCTCTAATTCACCAAAAATAAATGTATCATGTCCTACCATTTTCCGATTTATAAGCACTGGTTTGAGGGCCTTGAAAAGGTTGTCTCTCTAGCTGCCTCAAAAACACGGTCTCTCTTAATTGCTATACTACAAATGACAATCTATTGACTATCTGAAAGTATGTTATGGCAACTGGTAAAGTTCTCATAAACCCCACGTAATTTAAAGAGACAAAGGGTTACCCTTTGAGTAGTAGTAGAATTTTGAAAGCACAAGGACAGCTTAGGTAATTTTTCACGTAGGCCCCCACCTGGAATCGAACCCGGGACCGCTTTCACCGAAGACGAACGTGTTGCCCACTTAGCTACAGGGGAACCCGGTTATCCATGGAATCAATCATCAAAGAATACCTATCCGTTCTCTTCCTTAATCTAAATTCCATTTCACACGCAATTATCTAAATGAGATGAACAAATGCCCGCTGGAGATACATCTCAAAAGACATAAAGCCCATCTGCTCCTTTCCGTGGTTCCCACATTCGTTTAAACAGCAATTCATTAAATCCAATTCCGAAAGGAATAACATCCTCGAGCATAATTTGTAACCGTTGGCGACAAATTTAGAACACATCTCAGTTCAACTGACCCGTGTGAAACGCAACGCAGAACTTTAATTAAAGGGGATTTTTAATTCCTTCGAGCTCCGGGCTTCCATGTATCAATACCCTTGAATGCACATCAAAGGAAGTTGAAAAACAAACTTTAAAGTGATGCAAGGGCGAGGGTTTCTGGAGGGCCTGCGGTAATGTTACAGAGGGTTAATTACGGCAGCAAAATAAGGGAGTTTCTGTATGCTAGGGAATGTACTCCAGTCACGACCTTTTTACTTGCATTCTCATACGCAAGAGAGGCTTTAAAGATAATTTATTACCACAAGCACTTGATTTAAAAGCCCCACCCAGGTCAACTAGAATTAATCCTTTTCTCCATGTTCCAATATTTAGATTAACCATGGCACTACTTCCCCTACTATACCGACTTCCTAAGAGTTTGCACTCCCTAACTCCCTAGGAAAGAGACCCTTCCAGGTAGTCACCTGACTCATTCTCGAAAGAATATTTACATATCTATGCAAATATTTTTTCGAGAGAATATTAATTCTCTACTGTAACTAATTTTGCATTTATATAAATATTCTATACATATTTTGTTAATATTGATATACATTTCAGAGACGCATACATTTAATATTTTTTATTTATAATTAATTATAAATTACACGGAATTGAGGATAACTTTAAACGAGTTAAGGTTTTCCAAAAATTTGTGAACTCTTTTATTTCTCATTAAAGTTAATTAATTGACTTTTACGCAAACGAACAGAAAGACAAAGAAATGTCACGTAATATTCACCTCATAATATAAGGGAATAACAGTAATAAACTATGCTTAACTCAAGATAAAAGGACTCCAGGAGTGAAAAGGAAGTATTTAATTAAAGGGTCAAAATAAATTAAAAACCTCGTAAGTTCGCAGTCACTTCCGCAATAGTTAGTATTGGATATACAACACGCTTAAGAGGAAATTAAATATGCAAAGAAAGGAAGAAAGGAGCACAGAATATTTCGTCTAAAACATCAAAGCAAGAAGAATTTAATAATAACTCTCCCATGTGCAGAAGACAGATGTATCTGCATTTAGAGTAGATACGAGAAAAATGAATCGTATCCTAGCAACCAAAACATCGCGAAGAAAAATAAATACAACAGGCTCAGCGGAATGCTGGACGACCTCTGCGGAACGCGTCGTGTCAGCATGAAAGTTACGCCGTACGTGTACAAGGCAATGGACTCGGGTGGAAACTTGGGTGAATTAAAAGCAACGACTCTTGCGTCAGGATTCGAGAGATGAAACGTCATCCTGGGATGCGTGCTTCGAAAGACAAGTTCCCTTAAGAGTTAGATTTGGACCAAGAGGTTCGCGCAGCGCATAAACGATGACCTCTTGATGAGGGTCATGTGGCCGAATTGCTGACCAAGCCATCAAACTCATTTCAAGTGGTGAAGTTTTCGCAGAGGCAATTACAGAGTGAATAATAATAAGCTGGAAGGTATGCCTGGAGAACACTCAGTTGAAGCTTGTTAAAAACATAGGTAAGTCGTATCTACGCCTAAGTTTACAGCGATAATAGAGGAAATATCAACTATCTTGCGAGTGACCAATCTAATAATCTGCATTCCTTCACAGGGCAAAAAAGGTATTGGGTAACCTAACTAGTTTTGAATTAAAAAAGTCACTGAATTTGATCGAAAAATTCAATAATTGGAGTACTCCAATACTATTAAAAAACAAATCGCCACAAACCGATGTACATTTCGCCCGCGAATCCATTTATTGAATTATAACTTTACCATCGGTGGTCCGTTTACTTTGAATTGGTCGAGTTTAAATGAAATTTAAGTTATGCCTAATTAATACTGAAATATTACACAGTTGAGATTCTAACACATTATCGCAATAATTACGATAACACAAACATTGTTGACTTTTTCCGGAGGCCTTGTCATCATTAACCCGTAACAATGTGAGCAATAATGATGATGATAATGATGTTGATGACGATAATAATAATAACAACAACAACAACAATATGAAATATTTGTTGAATACAACAATAAAATGAAAAGTAGTTAAATTCCATTTTAAGTATACATTACGATACAGAGCCTGAGAGTAAGTTATGTTTTAAGCAATAGTAGCACTATATGAACGTAAAGGAACTGAAATAAAATTAAATGAAATTAAAAGGGAAGGTAGAAAGAATGTTAGTGTAAAATAATTTCAATCAGCTGATCTGCTCTTCAAATAATACCCTTTAATACAATGTTGAAATTGCTAAATGTTGGAGATATAGTAGCCAAGATAGTTAAGCTTTTAAATGTGCTAGAAAAATTGTTAATTAAAAATGAAAACATTAACCATCGGGTTGAGCGACACATGTATTAAAAAACGTCAAGGTTTACTAGGTAGTTGCGTTCAACACAGAAATTAATTTCATTTCATCATCTCTCCACTCAATGGAAAATATACAGGCGACTGGTTTCGCATACATTCTGCAACATAGTTTCCTTGCTTCAAAAGGTCACCACTCAATATACATTAATATGAATATGCATCCTTCAACCATATTTAATCATAAGTTTATGAACGAGAGTCTTTATATTCAACAAGCTATTCTCTAAGCGTTCTCAACGTATTTCAAGCGATCTCAACGTATTTGTAAGCGAACTCAACTCAATCTAAGCGAACTCAACTCAATCTAAGCGAACTCAACTCAATCTAAGCGATCTCAACGCATTCTAAGTTATCTAAACGTATTCAAAGCTATCTCAACGCATTCTATCTCACGATCTCAACGTATTTCTAAACGAAGTCAACGGATTCTAAGTACAACTAACGTATTCTAAGCGATCTCAAGGTATTCTAAGCGTTCTCAACGAATTGTAAGCAGCAATTACTCGCAATACATGTGTAAAATCGGACAAATTTTAATTCCGTAGGATTGAATATACCTATATATTAATATCAAGCTATATTGAAAATGTTGGTTGTAATACTGATATGCTTTGGAAACTGCCACCAGTCAATCTATCACCATTACGAAAACTGTTTACTCCTTTCGACTGAGGTAATGTGGGAGAAAATTGATGAATAACTTATCCACGCGCTGAAATTATACACAATTACACATGTTCCGACTGAAATACTGATCGAAAAAGAGAACTCTAAGTTTACATGGAAATTGGTCGCAAAACACTGTCTTGCAAATTACGATTTTCTCGTGCTTCAAATTTAATAGAAATTGGAATTCACCTGAAGCGTGTGCATCTACGTTCCTATACTGTTTGATGTTGGCACCTAAAAAATGGGCGTTGCAAAGGGTCAGCTGAGAAAAGTTTTCAAACTATAAGTTAACGGCATTTCAATAATTAATTTTTAACTTGCAGAGGAAATTATTCTCATTCACAAAATTCTGATGGAATTCTAATGGAAACCTAAAATTCGGAAGCGTCAAACAGAAGCTCGAGAAATTAAATTTTTCGAACGCGTGATGGATTTCACGTCGCTTGATGCAAAGGACTGGAATTGATGAAAATAAAGAGACCGTCTCGCTTGAATTACGCGAGGTTATTTCAAATTTCCACCCTTCCGCAAATTAATATCTATTGCCATAGATTATGAATGAGATTCAATTAACGACATCGAATTACATCAAAACAAATAACTAATTGCGTCCATCAACAATCATGATTAGTGTCCATCTCTTCGTTTTGGACGAAACATCTGACGATGGACAACAAGTAGTATCAATACGTTCACTGCGGATACCTCCATTTCCAACGTATTTATCACTCCAACGGTGGAGTGATCCGCATTGAACGTGTTAATCTGTGTTTAACTACTTGATCTGATGTCTTTAATTAGCGATAGTAAAGGTAACAATTCCGTGCAATTTATATTCGTTAAGATGATAATTGTTATATAGGATAGAGTAAAATGAACCTTTCATTTATGTCTGTCACAGCCTTGTTCGTGGCTAAGATGATAAGAAAACTACTGAGGTATGACTGATGCTGAATGATGACAATAATTTGCCAATCGAATCGACAAAGAAAAGTTTAATTCGTAGGCTAATTCTGTTGCAATTACGGGACCTTGTTGCACAATTTTTTTGGCTCAGTGAAAAAAATAAGGGTAAACTACCTCACTCCTCATCTTGCCTAGTGAGCCTCATTCCCTCTTCAGGACTTTAGCTGGTTAATAGTGGAGGGAATGAGGGTCCAACATGCCCTCGGGCTTATGAAGTACCGGATAAATAATCGCATGAAGGAGTATTAATGTTTAATGAAGATGACGTATGATATACACCTTCAATTTTTTAAGACAAAGGACCTTACCAATGTAAATTATCAGATACTCTGGATTGTTAATACAAAAGAAAAAAAATAGAATTTTTTGAATGAGAGATTCTCTTGAACGAGAGGTTGTGCTTACACGCTGTGTTTTTTACAATACTTGAGATTATTCTTGTAATTACGTAAGTATTAGTACGACACCCTACCTTACGGAGGTTTTGGAAGTTCAAGTAGTACAAGTATCCTTTCCGTATGGGATGAATATCCATTAAGGTATGTGGGATGAACTTTCAGGCCCGCAACTTTGTGTAATAGCCTGATTCGATTCAGTTATTACTAAAATTATAAATATTTAAACAATTAGCAACAAACGCGAACAAACCCAGTTGATATTTGTACATTCACCAGTTGAAAGCTTGCATAGTGACCATCTTAAATGTCCACGAAAATCAGTCAGCGAATCACAGAAGTAAATTCAGAGATTCCCCAGCCTAGATCATCTCCCTAGAGGTTGAAATCATGGTCGCGTGCAAGCAATACAATCAACGACATCACAACACTCCTACGCATCCTCTTCACGCTCCAAGACCCTCTTAATGGCAGAGCGGTCATTGGAGAGGAGGGCGAACGGGAGGCCATCTCTTGAGAAGATCCCGCGAAACAATCAAGAACCAGAGACGGTGTGGGAGCGGAGAAGAGTAGAGGCAATTGGCGCTGATGGAGGAGATGGGGTTAAATGGATCTAAAGAGTCTTTTACAGTTGACTTAGTGCCGCCAATCGCATGGGAGGGAGTCACGACGGGTATACGCTCGCGTGGGAGGTGCGACTGACGCATTGGGAAATCGAAGACACAGGAAATCGAGAGAGGTAATTGGCGAGAAACCGCCAAAGGCATGGAATGAGTAGATGCATCACTGTATGATTTACAGAAGTTTTATGGTTAATTTTACCGTGGGATTACCTTACCGGAATCTCCACAGAAAATCCCGTGCTAATCAGTTAATCTTACAATGATGAAAACTGAGGTGGATTGTAGTTGAAGAAGGATCACTTTTAAATCTACATAAATACCCTGCAAGCCGCCTTTCGGCGTGTGGCAGGGGGAGTAAACTCTCTAAGCGTTCGAGTTACCACTTTAGCTTATTGTTGTCGCGGAAAGAATGAGTCCCTAAAACATCTATTTCTCTTATCTTACGCTCATTGTCGGATTAGACGAAGTAGCAGTTAGGTCGCATAATATCATAATAATATATAATTTAATAATAAAGAATTGTTGTACTGGAGACACCAGTATGAAAGCCAGAAATAATCTTCCCAATGCTCCGTTAATAAACAACATAATTAGAATTACGGCAGGGTATTAAAGGTTGTTGTTGGTAACGCATGGTTGTTTAGGGGTTAGAACACCGGAAACGCTCGGAGAGAGAATAACCAGAGTTCCAGTCCCTGCTATGTTGATATTTTTCACTTCTGTTTCTCCTGAATATAATTATCACGGTGATCAAAAAAGGAGAAAAAATGCGTCGAATTTCCTTAATCACCTGAAATTAAAACACATGCTACCCTTTTAACGATAATTGAGTAAATGTTCCTCCTTTCACGTTAATTTCATTAATTATCGCTAGCTCACTGTTGTTTGTTAATTCTCGTTGACAAATTGCTGTCATGGCAACCAGTGAACTTAGTCAATAATTGCTTCCAATTTACCCAAGACCATAGTAATAAATAAATAATGATAGTAGAGTCATATCAATCTTTATTATATTATGATTGATAGGTTATAAGGATTTAATTGAATAACTTTTCTTTCTTTATTATTAACTTGAGCCATTTTTATCAAGTTTCCGACAATTCCGATCACTATATTAACCACTGCGACCTTTTATAAACGGAAAATATCAATGTATTATCTAATACCTCCAACATTAAAGATCTTAACCTCTAACGCATTAAGTTCTACATAAATATGAAATATTCAATACCACTTTCCATTAGTGACTTTTAGCAAACTCTGATCATCAACCAGCGTTGCAAATGCCAATCCCTTCCAAACATCGGGAGAAGAGAGAAAGATTTTAGAGATTATAAATTCGAAAATAAGAAACCTCGCGAGCTGGAAGAAATTTTAATTACAATGCCTCTCTTCAACGTGTCCGTGAGCGGGGAAATATTAAGCCCGCGAATCTCCGATGACGGCGCATAAATATTCATCGGAAACAGCAGAAGACGAGGCGAATCACGTAGAGGCACCTTCAGAAAGCATTTTAATGGGAGGACATTTAAAATGGCGGAGAAGAGATATTCTTAGAGACGGGAAAGGGAAATTGGAAGCGAGGAAAGTTTTTCGGAAAATGCTGTCAAACGAAGCCCTCGCCTCGGTGGTCTCCCAAAAGGAAAGGATTTCAAAACTGTATTTTCATTTACATGTGAATGATTCTCCACGAAATTGGTCGGATATTCATTAAAATTGTTGACGCTGAGAAAAGAACAGCGGGGGATGTTTACGTTATTACGGTAGGTACCAGATTCGGATTCGAATCCGAGCCCCTTTCCGAAGTCCTACAAATATTCATACCATAGACTTCGGGAGGAATTGCTTACGTGGTCGCACGGACAGCGTATCCCTTCGGCGTCATTTCGAATCAGGCTGCACAATTCGAAGCCGAGGATTCTAATACAACGCCTTCTTGGTGACCTCCCAAAACTGATTCGATTTAAGAGGTTGAAAAATAGTAATGATACGTAAGTATAGGAAAATGCACAAGCTTTGAAACATAGTCCTGAATGTTTGGCACTTTGATTCAATGAGGCTGAGGAGAATGGTAATTTGAGGAATATCCTTTCTTAACACACACGCGACAGTATTTTTCGAGCTTTCTCCAGTCTCGTGTGGCCTTTCAAACATTCTAACATATTCGCACAAGCATCCTCAGCAATTTAGCATGCGCAATAAAGTTGGCAAACACATCCAAAATTCACCTTGAATGAAAACGTGACACAAAATCGAATAAATTTAGATATATCGGTATCATTCAACGTATCGATAAATCCCTAGACAGCTTTAGGTAGATAAAGTAGATGTCTTTGAGTGAGATTATTCATTGGCATTATTACCATGCACTGCTGTCCGTCCGTTTCTAAAAATCAATGTTTGCTATCAGGAAAAGATTGGTAAAATCCTTGGTGTGGAGTGTTTTGCTATATGGGTGTGAAACGTGGACCTTACGAAAAGAGGACATCGACAGATTAGAGGTATTAGAGGTGTGGGTGTGGCGTAGAATGGAAAGGATACGTTGGGTTGCAAGAAAAACAAACACAGAGGTACTGGAAATGGTTGGGGAAGAGAGGGTTTTGATCGAAGTAGTTAAAGGACCACAGAGAAATTGTTGGGCCAAATATTGAGGGATGAGGAATTGCTAAAGAATGTTATTGAAGGAAGACTGCAAGGGAAAAAATGAAGAGGTGAAGACAGAGTCAATAGTTGTTATAAATGGCGTAAAGGGTGAGGTAAGTTACCAGGAGATGAAGGAAATGGGGATGAGGCACATGAACCTAGAAAACCTATGATGATGATGTTTACGATGTAAATAAGATTTCTTTTTTATATGAGAAATACGCGGCAATGCGAAAGAAGTTTGAGAAAAATGTAAAGCATGATTTGGCCATTAAAAGTAGTATATCTAATGCGATGCAAACCTAAAATATACATAATTCAACATATATAAATTGTTATGCTTTGAAAGTAGTGAACAAAAAATCATCAGAGTAAAACTGTACAATGATACTTAAATACACCGAGAAAGTAATGAAAGTTAGACTAAAAATATATACCAGCTAAGGCAAATTAAAATGTTTTCAACCACTTTCTGTACAAATCATCTTTCGAATACATTCTTAAAAAATGGCTCATAAAACAGCCAATTTCTCCTGGTCAAAACTATATCAAACTATTCTAGTGTACGTAGTACTCCGGTAGGTACCCAATTTTACGGACAAGGCTGCAAGACGGACATCCGGCAGTAAAATTTGGTATATAAACCAAATTAAAACTCACCAAAATCATCTGCACGACCCAGTAATGACAGCAATGATGCCAAGAATTATCATACCCAGAAATGTTTTGGCGCTATATTCCCAAGAATCGTCGATTCTGAGAACCACATTTATTCAACAATGTAAACAATGTAAATGGGCAAACATCAACAATGCATTCAACAATGTGAATAATTAAATTGAGAAATAGCGCGCACTTCCGCCTCGTTGTTTACTCCCCTCTCCATTCCGATTGTCGTAATGCGTTGCAGCGATCGTACAAACCGCGAACGAAGGGTCGTTTGGTTGATAAAAAGTCGTCTGTAAAACCACATGGGAGTCAGAGGAATGCTACTCCACCCATCTCCACTTCCATGGCCTTCGAAGGAAGAAATAAAAGTCATAGCGACATTTCCCTTCCATTGGCAGTGTTGTGCATGAGTGGCCTCTTGAACGATTCTACGAATCCAGCCAATACCTGAGGAGCGGTTGACAAGACGACGCTAAAAGGAAACCTTCAAGGAATGCCCTTTCACGTTCACGCACTGTTATAGTGATTACGCAGCCTTGGTTTGAGCGATGGTGGGTATTTACATCTTGCGGGTGAATTATTCAAGAGTTGAGTATAGTAGTAGTGGTAGTACCTTCTCGCGTCTATTCCTAAAGCGTATGTGCAGCTTCAATAGTTTCTCCTGCTGTTTATACGAAATCATTCAATGAATTGTAGTTAAAAATGGTTGTAAAACGGATTGCTACCTGGTCACTTCGCCAAATTAAAAATATGTCAGAATATACCATCCAAACAAATTCATTTCGAGTTAGGCACTTTCCTTGCGTTGCAGTTTATCTAATGATAACCAGTGAATTTGTTGATCTCCACGAAGAGCGGCAGTTACAAAATGGCTTCTAAAGCCTCCCAAACCTCGCAGTCTCGCAAACTGCATGGGGAATTGTAATTTTAAAGGTAGCGGGAATAACAATGTAATTGCAATTAATAATAATAATGACATTAACAATAATAATGTCTTTATTAGGGGAATTTCAGTCTTAAGAGACCTCTCTCACAATTAACCTGTTTCAAGACACTTACACATACAACCATTCCTTAGCCAGGATTCGAACCCGGGACCCCGGCGTTGCTAGGTTACCTAACAATCTAACCACTGCGCCGAGGGTGCAATATAATAATAATCATAATAGGCCGAAGTGGAAGTGATTGGAATTAGGATTAATGCTGCAGGAACATGTACAAATATCTTCACGCCAACACAAGAACTAGGGCCAGAGTTAATTAAGAAACACGAAAACTTTTCACATATTTGCCGGCAGTACAAATTACTCGTTTTTATAAAGGGAACGAGAGAAAACAATAATGAAGTAGTTCACAACTTCAATCGCAGCTGGTGATCAAATAACCTGAGCGAGTGATGCCGTCACCGTCCTATTTGAATCATCATCGCCTTGTGCCATATGCACCACGTTTCCCTACCAATCTCGTGCCACACGCAACGCTGACGTCATTACCAATGCAACTGAGGAGATTCGCCTTATATTCGCTGATTTTTAAAATGAGAGGTAATCGAGCAGAGGCGGACAGCTGAGCATAAAACCGGGTGGTGTGGCAGCCCTGAGCAGATGGACAGTTCGAACTAATGAAAAAAGGCTTCCATAAACACGGGCTAAAGCAAGCAAACAAAATTAGCCGAGTGTATTAAAAACGGAGGATGGACGTTAATGGAGGCTCCTGTTAGCTTCACGGTCACGCAGACGCGCGGTGGGATGAAATATTTGAGCCACTGGAGGGGTTGTTTACGGAGCATCGCCTAGGCGACCGAAGAATTGCGAAAATCAATGCGCAGGTGAAATAATAACCGATCGATTAGCCAATAGTAATGAGCAAAAACACATGTGGTTGATCTTCGAGCTAACACTGTAACATTTCACCTTCAACGCAACTGTAAATGATTAGAGTATAAAATTAAATGGAAACTAAAAGCAGTAATTACTGGTAGAGGCAAGAAAAATGTNCCCGCTGAGGGATACACCCTGAAGATGGCCACGGTGAAAGTGGCCGAAACGTTGGTTCTACACCAAGAAACAATCCGGTTAGTCTCCCGTGAAGACTTTCTGAAACAATAATAAAGTAGTTCACAACTTCAATCGCAGCTGGTGATCAAATAACTTGAGCGATTAAAGTGTATGATACCGTCCTATTTGAATCATCATCGCCATGTGCCATATGCACCACGTTTCCATACCATTCTCGTGCCACACGCAACGCTGACGTCATTACCAATGCAACTGAGGAGATTCGCCTTATATTCGCTGATTTTTAAAATGAGAGGTAATCGAGCAGAGGCGGACAGCTGAGCATAAAACCGGGTGGTGTGGCAGCCCTGAGCAGATGGACAGTTCGAACTAATGAAAAAAGGCTTCCATAAACACGGGCTAAAGCAAGCAAACAAAATTAGCCGAGTGTATTAAAAACGGAGGATGGACGTTAATGGAGGCTCCTGTTAGCTTCACGGTCACGCAGACGCGCGGTGGGATGAAATATTTGAGCCACTGGAGGGGTTGTTTACGGAGCATCGCCTAGGCGACCGAAGAATTGCGAAAATCAATGCGCAGGTGAAATAATAACCGATCGATTAGCCAATAGTAATGAGCAAAAACACATGTGGTTGATCTTCGAGCTAACACTGTAACATTTCACCTTCAACGCAACTGTAAATGATTAGAGTATAAAATTAAATGGAAACTAAAAGCAGTAATTACTGGTAGAGGCAAGAAAAATGTTCCTGATTCCCAGGAGAGGCATCTATCAAAATGAATTTTTTTTTTTAATTGCCAATTTTTTTTATTAGTAATTTTTGCAGTCATTTCTTTCGTCAATGTAACGCGGTCGTTTTAAAGGACAAATAGTCCGTTATTCGAATATTTTAAAGAAACATGCTAATAATGGAAGGTAAAGATTAGGACTGTTATTAAACGAAATATATAGGTACCGTGCTTATTTCGAAAGAGAGCTGCGTGAATGATATTTTTTAAAGTTTTGTTATTTTCAATACTTCCCGGAAATAGAAATTCCTTGGTATTTAAATAAGTTAAATTAAAGAGCAATTGTTTATACATATAAACTTGTGTTAAGTAACATAACTCCTATAAAAAATTACTAGAGAAATGTCTATACTGGTGTAGTGTATTGTTGAAACTATGAACTAACTGAATTGAAATAGCTATCATTATTGAAACTAGGAGACAACTGAATTGTAATAATGTATTGTTGTAGAAAGGAGATATCTGTGTTTTGTCAATCCATAACTATTATTATTATTTATTGTTACTATTATTGTAATTAGAATTTTAATTAGTTCTGCATATAATAATAGTAGTAATAAGATTTAATATTATAACGTCTTGGGTGAAAACAGGAAAACTCCTATTACAACCATTTTAATAATTATTTACGAACACAATCATTCCCTCATTAGAACAATCCGACTAGTCGGGACTCGAACCCGGGACCACGGGGTGTGCCAGCACGCTAATCACTCCGTCAACACGGTCGATATATTGTATTGTATCACTATATCGTACATAATTGTGTTATTGTAATTAATGATGTTACTGCCAGACTGCAAGTCAAACTGTAAAGAATCAATTAATTACAAAATTCATGTTCCATTCCAGCAATAAATGACAGACAAAACATTCAGGGAAACTAAGTACAGTGAAGGCAACGAATACTGGGAGCTGACGCAAGAACGAAGCTTCTTAGTAGACGCACAAGAAATCTTGCGAGGTCGCGGCGAATTCCTTCGTAATGACATCTTTCAGAGTCATTCCCTCCCGAGACAAACTAATATCCAAACTCTATAAGATGGAAAATTATGTTCACTGATGATAAATCGATAGAAAATAACCATTATCCATCGTTTAAATAGCTTTCATAAAAGTGCATTATAATGATGAAAACTGGAAAATTTGTTTACATACTGTTCCCAAGGCAACCAAAGGTAAATAAAATGTGGTTTCTTCCATGATGGATGAAGAATTTAAATTGTATTTTATGTTCAGAGAATATTACCTTCATGAATAACCAAAACTCCAACGAACCAGCATTCCTTTTACTTTTAAACTGAATGTATCAGAGGATGACATTTGGAGTAACTTCGATCTTAGGACAAGGACATAATCAACTATCATTCAACGATACAGACTCAGGACTAACCTTGTGGTAATTATTAATATTAAACATATTAAAACGCTCCATTAGAGTGAACTTTTTACTATACCACAAAAAAAACTGTTTACTATACCACACTTTTTGTGTGGTATAGTAAAAAGTTCACTCTAATGGAGCGTTTTAATATGTTTAACTATCATTCAGCTTGATTAGGAAGCTGTCGTCGAAGAAAATAATGAATGAAACACGCAGAGCAGGAAAATGAAGAATGCGCACTTTAAATAAAGCCAAATTAATCTAAAACTGTAATAAAAAGTGTGATTAAATATCACCATTGATAGAAGATAAGCACCGAATTTGGAAATTACAGCTTTTGCTAGCCTTAGTACGACGCAGAAACCTTCAATCACAAAATCTACGAAGATAACTCATTTCACAGTTCGTCATTAAACGAAATTCAGGAATTTACGTTAACTTATTTCACTTTTGGCCCCACCAGCCGTGACCGTAGACAAGCTAGACTACAAGTCGTCTAATACTTCTCTTAGGCTGTTTAAGCCCCAAATAACGTGTAATTCTCACTCATTCTCACCCAGCCACTCAATGAGAAATTCGATGCCAGGAGTTAAGAGGTTCTCTGAGATAGGAAAAGGGGACAATGCTTCGAAAGATCGCAAAGATGAAAGGAGGAAGATGGAGGGAAAAGACTGAGATTAACGGGAGAGATTGGGTGCTAAGTGAGACGAACTGTGCGAAAATGGGTGAATAACATGAGAATCCATAGCGGGAATTGAGGTCACTGGGGGGGGGGATGAGGTAAGTGATGGAAAAATGACAGGAGGTACAGGAATGACGGTATAAAGATAAGAAACCACATGAAAAAAAGAAAATGCATAGTTTATCATAACGCACTGATAATAAAAACTGTAAAAGTACCTCCCTTTTTCCAAAATCAATCCTTAAATTCAGAGTTAAATTTACTTCTTTCGTTGTTATATAAGCTAAAATGCTAACTAATGCTATGAAACAAAATTGATACGGTAGAGAGGTAACTCGACCGCTTGGTGTTTATACCTCCTGTCACGCGCCGAAAGGTGGCTTGTAAGGTATTTAAGTGGATGTAGATATTTCACGAAATGATTACATCTCGGAAGAAGTGATACACTGAGGTATGCCAGATTTGAAGCCGACTCTGCTGCTGATTTTCCCAAGTTTTTGCCTCATTCCTCCCATCGATTCAGTCTCCGACGAGCAATAGTTATCCATTTGATGTCCAGAACGTAAAGGAGAAAGAATTATTACCTCCAATAAGCATTCACAAACATGAGATAGAAATAAAGGGAAATGTTGACAATTTAAAAAAAAAAACCATATCGCCTTACCTTAAAAATACGGATGGGAACACGACTGACGAAGTAAATGATTAGCGCATTGTATACAAATGCATTAGTTATCTGAAGATTGAGCAGAACGAGGCAGTTGAATCGAATGTAATGAATCTCTCATATTTCTAATTTCCAATCTCTATCAGCCTAATAGTTAAGAATGGTGGCGTATCAAACATTAATTTCCCACAGGAGAGTATAATCGCATCTTAATTCCTATACTTTTTTGAAAATGTCGTCATATCAAAAAACTGAAGACGGGTAAACAGAAAAAATACACAAAATGCTTTTTTTTTAATCAGAACGCGAATCAAACCTCTAGCCAGAGAAATTGTTCGCATTATTTAAAAATAGATTAATGGTACCTAACAAATTGCTCATAAATTTAATTGATTACCTCGTGATTTAAATTGATGGAAATTCCAATTTGGATGGAAATAATTCTGATTGGCAAATAAAATCCCAATTAAAGTTAATGAACTTCCTCATTATCTTCCACGCATTTTTTCAATACGGCCGAATGCTGCTAAAATTGACTAAGCGCATGGCACTGTAATTAAATAATTTCACGTTAATAGCCGTAACCAAGGTGAGTAAATTATATTTAATTGAATTCTATTGATGAGTAATCAATTCCTGAAAGAATATTTAGTGAAATATAGGATAATTAAAGTAATATCTCAAAAGAAAGTCGTTTTGCATTACCTACCCTGATCATCTACATCTACAAATTCACCATGCAAGCCAACTTTAGGCGAGTGGCAGGGGGTGCATGCATCTCAGTTCTACTTTCATAATCGATTACTTTCGTGTATCGTTCGCGGAGAAAAAATGGATTCCTGAAACGATTTGTCCAAGCATCTATTTCCCCGATTTTTCTTGCAGTATCAGAACGCCCTATGTATCAGGACGGACATATAATATCGGCTACATCTTTTAAGAATGTATTTTCTCTGCATATATTAATTAAATTAAGTCTTTGTTCAAATCTTCTAGAGATTCCCATCCTCTGTCCCGAAGCATCTGAGTGACGCTCACTGATGTGTCGTAACAATTTTTGACGAAAATTATCGCCTTTCGCTGTACTTTTTCTAATTCCCGAATACATTACTTGTCGTCAGGATGCCATACACTACATGCATACCAAAATTGAATAGAATTTGAATACGTCTTTATTCAGGGCGAGATTGAGACTAAAAAAGTCTCCTTTTGCATCTAACCCTCAGGTTATTGAAGTCTAAATAACACAAATTTACATAGCTCATGGAATTTTTCGTGATTTCTCCCCATAATTTTCTTGACGTAGCCAAGTTTTTAATTGATCCTACACATAGGTTACGGGCGAGTGAACCCCATGTTAAGTTATTCGTGAGTGTTACTACAAGACATTTCACGGATTCTACTGTTGGTGATCATAAACAAAGCAAACGTGGGAATGCCAAAGAATTCTTCCACCATAATAAATCTTAATCTTTCTAGACACACATGTAAACAACCAATCTCTGCATTGATTGTTATTACGTATGCTTCTAAAATGATACATTGTTGTATTCTTCTCAATTACAACGTCATTACTAATTATCTCAAATGCTTCTCTAATTGTAACTTTGTTTACCATCATATTGTTGTCACGTACCACTAGAACGCGAATTAAATCTCTCACCAGATTGTTCGCAATACGTAAAAATAGATTATGCCTAGTAAGCCTAATTTCCCGCTCCTAGCTCTTCGTAGCATAACAACAACATAAATTCCTTTCCTTGCTTTGATTAAAAGACCAATTTGTTTCTCCAGAAGCCTTCAAGTTTACCTTCGCTATTACAAGCACAATGGGAAACTTTCATCGTCTACTTCACGCTTGGATAACCTCATTCAATAAAGCAATTCTTTTTCGCGCCCGTGAAAATGAAGGCCCTCGCAGCTTCCTCGTTCGGCGTCATGAAAAGCCCATTCAGCTCCGCTTCAAAGATGAATTTGAATGAAAGAATGCCGCTCTATCTCACGAGGCAATTCGCACACACAGCGGCCACTGCAGACGAGTTCACTCTCTCGAATCGAGACAATGCTGAGCTTGAGTGGACTTCGAAGGGCGACGAACTCCTCCGCGAAAGGCGGAGGAATACTAAATGGTATTTGAAGATGGCGATTTTAAGAAGTAGCAAGAAATCCACTCAGGACCTTAAGTACTCTTACCGTTGTTTCGGTAAAGTAGACAGCTGCAACAGGCAAAGTATTATGACTTCGTCTATATCGCCTATACTCATTTATAACTCCACCTATTATACAGAACGACGTGTTCGGATATTCACAGCCAAATTATCGATATCAATTTACGTATAAACTGTCAAAAATGTAAAGATGATAATTTTGATTACTTTGAGACAATCTGTAATATGAAATGTCCAAGACTTGTGATATCAATGCCATTACTGAAAGTAGGACGTTGATTGTTGCTTAATCACACAACGCACAAAGGAATTACAATACAATAATTTCTTTCTTGGTAACAGGAAGACAACAATTAAGTCATTAGCAGGAACTAGAACCCTAGACCTAAGGATTAGAGCTAACCATTCTGCCACCGTTGAAGGTGGCATTGTCAAGGTGCAATGGCATATCAATATATGATTGATTAGCCATTAGCAGTAATTTGTTTGGCTGAAACCAACAATGCAAGCTATTGAATACTTAATTGTTGACTTATATGTATTATTTCTATCACGCTGATAACATTGTTGATAAAACTTATGACCTGAATAATCAGAGCAAATGCTAAACATTACATCAATACTACCTTTCGTAGAATTGGTGAATTATTCTGGAGGATAAATGGTGCTTACAAAAATTCGAAGAAGCCGACCCGGACTATTTAAACGAAAATAAGCATGTTTTTTTAAATTTTTGTATTCGCTAACACCATCTAAAAGACTAATTACTAAATATATAGACTAAAATTAATTTTCTACTACGCAAACGGCAAATCTGCATCATCATCTATTGAATAGTCACACGAGAGAAACGTACTTTTGACTCTGTTTTCAGGAAAAGGATTCTTTCTCGCCTGTTGAATAATTTCAAAGATGATAATGTAAATTAGGGCGTAAATTATTATGGCTTCTAATAACCGAGGAAAGATCAAGAAAAGCCATCCGTTTGGCCTGTAATTCATGCAAAACGTATACCCATCAGAAAACGCGGCACTTTTGAAACTTACATGAAGTTCTAATACTTCAGAATGAACGCAAATTCCTTCGCTAATATAAAGGCGACTCTAAACAAGTGCATAGTAATCTCCATGGTGACATGGGTAGCTTCACGCATCGGATAACGGATCCGATATGAATTCCACGAGCCATATCCGAAGAGCCAATAAGGTATTCACGACCGATGAAGGATTCTGAAGGTTCATTTACCCTGCACACCACGCATAGAGCAAATGAAACGGAAATTGAATCAAGGATTAGGGGAAGCGAAGTGTACGCGTGATTTGGCTCACAGTCTTCCGATGCACGCAGATTATGAAAGGTTAGCGAGAAGATTAAACGCAGCTCTTTTGGATGGCTTCCCAATCATCTTAGTCTGGAGTGATCCGAGTCCTAATAGGATTGTAAGAAGAAATGCGAGGACCATAATATAACTAAGATTGCATGAGTGAAGGGGAGAGAATGCAACGAATTCAAGGGTGTAATGGGATTATGTGGTGGAATAACTGGAATAGCCTTGCGCCATGAAAAGGTAATATAGGGGAGGTGCAATAACTTAAAGGTACCCATTTGCAGGGTCTGTTTTCAGGCACTTAGCGAGACAACTGTCTAAGGGTAAGGCAATAAATGGGGGAGTCGTTAAACATCGGAGACCTTTATAAACACGTTAATATTATTTCGAGGAGTAGAGCAGTGATACGTGACTACAATAAGATGGTAGACAAAGTTATAATTGGAGAGGCATTTGAGATAATGACGTCGTAATCACTGTGGTAGGTATTACAGCCTTACGTAATAACAATCGGCAACGAGATTGACTGTTTACATGTGTATCTAAGGAGAAAATTCAACAATTATTACACCAGTTACTGTTGTTTCAGGTCGACCACGATTATGAAGCAGGTAGTGATCTTAGTTTGTCATACTGAGAGTAAAAGTTATTGAAATGTAATCGTAACATCTAGCCTTTTCCGCGGAGAATTCTAAAATTTAATGGTTATCTTCTTAATAATAATAACAATTAGTAAAACAAACAAACAAGAGTTTTAGTTTCTAAGCCAGCTGACGATGACGTGAATACGTCGAAATCCAGTCGTGCTTAATGTGGAATCCTTTTCGGAATAGTACTAATCACATTACTGTATGTAATTTTAATAACAATTCCTTAATATATTATTTTAGAGTAAGATATGCTCTAAAATATTAATAATAATCTTATATTTTAGAATATTTCTGCATGTGATAATAATCTTCGAAACCTTTTAGTAGACCCAGTATGATTTAAGATAGAAATACGTTTTCCGAGGATGGTTACTTTATTTAACAAACAAATTCTTCCAATTTTCCATTCATTCAAGGAATCTCTTTAACACTTAGCATCTTACGGTTGGTCCTACTACCATATCTTGATGATGAAATATTTATCATTTGTCTTTAGGCACGGGATAGAGAAAAAATGTATATTTTATACACTTCTGCCTCGGTCTTTTTCATGGCTGTGATGATATGAAAGCTACTGAGGTATGAGTTATGCTGAATAATGGCATTAATTAAGGTTTCTCCTTATGCAACGTTACGAAAATTGTTACTCGTAGAGTCATTGTGCTTAATTACGTGGATTTAATTTGACGATAGCATTCTGGCTCCGTGAGGAAAGCAAGGTAAAACTACCTCACTCCTCATCTTGCCTAGTAAGCCTCATTTCCCTCTACTAGCTCTTCGTAGCTGATGGTAGAGGAGATGAGATCCCAACCGCCTTCGAGCTGAATATTTCACTGACATCTTAGGGTTAGATGTGTCTTAGGGTTAGATTATCTTAAGGTTAGATTTAAGAAGAGACTTGATAGCCTCAATTTCGCCCGAATAAAGTCGCATTATTATTATTATTATCACTAAGTATTATCTAATGATGAGATGTAATAAATCTTGACGTATTTGATCAGGAATGTCCAAGATTTTACTCAGCCGGCCGCATTAGCCGTATGAAGTTTTTGCAAGCCTCAGATAATATGATAACCTTTTAAATAATAATAATTCATCAAAAATCGTTAAGTAAACTGTTTCAGCACGATTTTATTTTAAGTGACACTAATGTTATGTATTTTAAGATAGGCTACAACTGTATCAACTAATATACTGTTCTTCCTGCTTCGATTACATAGTTTTCGAAATAGAAAATTGAATGAAATTTGAGTGACTCAGTTACACGGCCGCGTGGAATCGGGTAAAGAAGAATCGAGGGTTGAATACTCGGTGATTGGAGAGACGATATACTCTTCCTTATAAAGACGCCTTGCTATCAAACATACATGAAAAATAAAACCAACTATGAATTTCAATACACTTCAAAGCCCATTCAAGTCAACCACAAATCAACTAAACGGCAGCGTTTTTTCTTTCAAGTTTCATCGATCCACCCCCAAGTACACAGTCTCTTTCAAATGGAAAGTCGGAGCAAAACTACTCACATCGCTGGCAATGAATTTACATCGGAAATCATTCGCCCGTGTCCTGATCCACCATCCTGCGGCGTATCTCATCCGAGGGAAACTATAATCGCAAACACACGATCATAGAATCAAAAACCTCCGCAGTACCTCTTCGAATTCGGCGACCACTTCCGTCTCGCGTGCTTTCCAAACCGCGCAGCACCACTCAAGCATCGCCCGGACGCAGAAAGCTTCTTCGCTAATATCATTCATTAAGCACAGCATCTCTCTCGGTCCAGGAAACACGACCGCGATTCCATCCGAAGTTAACACTTGATACGTTCCTCAATCACCATCCGGATGCAGATCCGAAAGAATCCACTCCATATCGTATTACAGTGAATCGAGAGATTGATCAACCTCCAACTTCGTTTCCTTGGCAACGGTTACTAAAACACATAATGGATAGTTCCCTGATTTTCTTGAGTTTAATGAGCTCCAAATTTAGGTTGTTGCACGATAGCTCGGAATTATATAAACCTAAGCATCTTTCGATAGATTTTTCATCTTTCATTTATGCCCTCATTTACTAATCCCCGTTCCAATCACGAATTGATTAATTCTGTGCGAATGAAAAAAAGAAATCTGTATTCGCTGAATACGCCGACCAGACAATTCGCATGCATTGCGATTTACAAGAAATTAATGCAAAGAAAAGTTGTTTCCGCATCAACTGGAGCGTGACGCTGCGGAAAAGATAATCAATGACGCACTTCAAAGCCAGGAAATTAATGAGTTGATGATCAAAAGCTCCTGGATTAGAATCAGGATTAACTTAAAGCGAGGTATTTATCAAATGAGCGATCAGAAAGTGTATTCTGAACAATATTTAAGGGCGTGTATACTATGTACTTAGCGTCATAGCCCTCGTGTACTATTACAGAGGTGAGGGACCAACGGCCAACCTCTGCTTTTAATACGGATTTTCCTTTACTTCTCGAAACAAACGCAGAGAGTAAAATTTTACGTTTTTCAAATTCTCATTTTTAAAGTAAGGCGAAAATGAAATGGTAAATGCTTCATTTTACGTGCCAAACGAATCTCTTTTCTTATGCCAAATTTCAATGAAGAATCATTAAAAGGTATGGAATATTTCAAACAAATGCGGTCTAATCGAACATGCGGAAGGTTTCCTACCCTTGAGCTGACACCAAATGCATTTTATAGATATGTTCAGCGCATTGACTTCAATAACACTCCAAAAATTGATTGTTCTATGAATAAATTTGACACAATTCGGCTCGATTTTACAAAAGAATGCCATAACCTCACAAGAAAAGAATCTTTTTATTTCCACAGTAAATTCTTATTGTTTGCAACTAAAGTCTGATAAATTTATTTTGGAGCCGAAGGAGGCGGAGAATAAAACATAACGTCATTTAGGACGCGGGGAAGGAAAACCAATCGAAATCATCACATAAAAGCTTCAAGATACTTTAAATAGACCATAGCTTCGTCTATGTGTATAAATTGTTATTGTGGAACCTAGTCGCCAATAAAAAGAATTTTTTGTGAATATAGTATGGATATTTTATATGATTTTAACAACGCCACTCATTTCGACTGTTCTATATATAAATTTGACATAAAAAGGCTCGATTTTACAAAATAGTGCAAGTATCTAGAGAAGAACCTTTCCAAGGTAAATTATTTTTGTTTGCGACTAAAGTCTATCGAGTTTATCTTGGTGGATGAGGGGGTGGAGAAAAAAACATTACGTCAATTAAAGAGAGGGGATACAAAACCAATCAAATATAATCATATTAAAGCAACAAGATATGCTTAATAATAATAATAAAGGACTTTATTCCGGGCGAGATTTAGACTAACAAGTCTCTTCTTACATCTAACCCTTATCTAATAGACCATAGCTTCGTCTATAAAGAGACATTTTCATTGCAAACGATAGTAGTTGCCAATAAAAAGAATTTTCTGCGAAAACACTATGGATATTTCACTTAGATTGGCTTTTCTATTCTTGAATAGACACACTACCGATTCCGAAAGTTTTCCAAATTGTTTCTAAGTTCTGGGTCAATACCGAGCCTCCCGCAAAGAATTGAACCAATATATGGGGTCGTCTATTCAGAAAGTTATTAAACATTAAGATAGCACGAAATCGCTGTGAAAGTCCGGTATCACCCACTCTGTATTCCGCAAATAAGAAACCTTATGATATGAATCTAAGAAGGAAAGGTTTGCACATAGGTCGCGTGCACCTTTCCGCCGCGAATGTGTGCCAAACCTTCTTCCATCCTACTTTCTCATCGCGAAATAGCGATCTGAAGACACGCAAATTTTCTCCGCAGTTCTCAGGACCGCTTTAATCGACAGGCCCTCAACATCTTCAATCTCTCCCACAACGCTCCATTTAAGTCAAATTTCCCTCCGTCTTTTAATTAACCGACTCCATTAGAAGCTGGGTCTCACGCAAACTCGGAAATAATTGGAGAAAAGGCTGGGGAGTGCCCTTCTGTCTGGCACTTACTAATTTTCTCAACGTAACCGCGTTGATTCTTTCGTGGGCACTTATTAAGAGATTCTGCTTGGTCAAATGTAATAAATTACGGGACGAATTTTGGCCCCGAATGAAAGAATTTCTGAATACCACTGGAAGTAATGGGGAAAATTAGCCCCTTTAAGACTCGCTGGATGCTGCTTCGCGAACCAAAACACTAAGGGCCCACCTGAAACGAAGAATATGGGGGCCCTTGCTCTGAGGTAGAGAGTTCATCGCTTTGCCGGTCCCGGGTTCGCTTCCCAGAGCACTGTGGAAGCACTTTTAACAATACTACTACTGATATGGGGGTCCTATTACGTTACAGCTAGAGGCCTTAAATCTCGGGGACCCTCGTACCGAGGGAGTTGAGATACCTACTAAAAATCCTCTAATTAACAATGTCCTTCACGTTATTTTGTTTAGAAATATAAAATATTGCAAAAATTCGGTCAAAATCGATTGTTTCGCTTTAAAGCTATAATTCCAGGAAATAGTATACAACAAAAGTATAATGGAATTTCGAGGAAGTGGCTCGATACTAAGCACCTGTAGGTCGTCTCACGAAGTAAATGTAATCTAACACTGATGAATTTCGAAATGGATTGAAATAATAAAAGATTCTTTAAATGAAATAAAGACCGTTTCGTACACTTCCACAGCAATCCACACAAAGATCCTTTAAAGATTAAGAATTCTAAGGGAATGTTTTATAAGTATCCGCTGAGTAATAAAGAATGATATGCTTTTCTCATAGCGAATATCAATATAAAATTGACTTCAAAGGAACCTCATAGTTCACCAAAAATGCACTTTATGGATTTGTTACTCTTGAAGGGTCATCATGTTGGTTTCAGCGAAGTCTAAAAATTGACGATGTACTTGCAATAAAGGTGGCAAAGAATGATCGAATGAGGTCCTCCGATCCTCCTTTACTTTCAAGGAGTTCCATAAATAGTTCTGCGTTAAATTAAACCAGCCAAATACATTAAGACAAGTGCAATTTCATTGATTATAATTTTTACATAATAATGCAATTACCTTATTCCATCATGAATCGTGGTGTAATTATTCTTGGAATATAAATCCAAATAATTGCGAAACCCTTGATAATGGAGACTTTGTTTCCGAAATGCGCATATGGTGATTCCCAGAAATCGGTAATCCGAAACTTCCCGTTTGCCTCAAAACGCAAGATCCATCTGCCAGCATACGGCTTGTGGAGTGTTTCTAAACCTCTAATATAAATCCAGGGTCTCGAGGGAAATTTTACATTGAAACTTATACGAGAAAAGTCCGATTGAACGAGACGTCATCATATGGAGCAAGTATGAAGGAATGCATTTCCAATGAAACCTCTAATTAAAATTTAATAATAAACTTGATCCGAGGAATAGGCGACCACGTTTTTTCAGCAAAACGTGCAACGTCATCTCTGGCTTTAATTTATACGTTTTCAGCTGTACCCGATAAATATAATTCATACGTAAAGGTTCTATCCTTCAAGAGCTTTCGTTCTCATTTACGCCGGAATTTCCACTCAAGACGGTGTGATATCGGCCAAGATACTGGGAAGACTGGCGTGAAGTGTTGATGGGAGAGGATGGTGTGAAGTGGAACGAGAGAGGGGGAGGTCAACGACAGAAGAGGAAAGAATATGGGACTTGCACACTTCCCTATCCCATGGATCAATTCCCTTTCGAATTTTTCGCATACATGAGAATGGAATGAGGATTGACGACTCTAGGCGAATCGGTACACTTCAAGGATTTGATAGCTAGAAAAGAAGAATAGAAGAAGTTAATTAATGCGATCACATCCGAATTCCAAGGAGGGTAGGTGTACATTGAAATATCAGTGAATAGATTCGGTAACCCATTTTGTGTCCACCCCCAATCTAAAATTCCAACAGAGAAAGAAAAAGTCGATGTTTTAGCAAACATAGTGCACCGTTAGAAAATCTTACAGTTGGGAAGAACCCCGAAGATTCAATAACCAATGAAAAATTCTGTCAGTAAAGTCATTCGCTCGAAGGCTAACTGTATCCTCATCCACTTTATCATTAACTATCAGAAGTATCGGAGAGGGAATGAGTTGTACAAGCCTAGATGAGGAATGAGGTGCATTCTTCCTCGACTTCCAAGTGGAAAATGTCCAAGTTAGTGCATCACAGTGATAAAACGAATGAAGATTTTCATGGAATTCAAAAAGTAGAGACCTTTATCGTTAACTATCAGAAGTATTGGGTAGGGAATGAGGTGTAGAAGCCTAGATGAGGAGTGGGGTATTTTGCCCTTGCTTTCCTCAGAATGCACAATGATCAAACGAATAAGGATTTTATTGGAATTCAATAAGTAGAGACCTAAACTAATCCGATGATGCAACATCACTCAAACCTCACCTACTTTAACATAATATTAATAACGCGACTTTATTTTGGGCGAGACTGAGACTACTTAGTCCCTTCTAACATCAAACCCTGTATCGAAGGAAGATTTAAAGACATAGCTTTTGGGAGTAAATCAAATGAAAAGCAAAAAGAAAGAAATATTATCACGAGTTCAAAATATTGTTATTATTGTTATAATGTTATTGTCATAACGATGAAAAACATCAAGACAACGTTGAAATATGAAAGATACATTTTCTCCAATCCTGTAGGTACCAAAAGAAGGATGAAAATATTCCAATCATCACGATATGCGAGCAGGAAAAATAGACAATCCGTGAAAATAAATTGATAAATAATTCCAACTACATTTCGCTATTCGAGATAATTCCTTATCGTACTCTCCCCAGTTCTTTGTCCCGTTTGCACATTTCTTCTCCGAGATCCTCTTTAAATTGGAGTCAAAAACGTCGTCCGAAGGGTTGTGATTTAAATCGATTCCCAGGATGACTCCGTCTCACCGCAATTAAATTGGAATAAAAAAAACCCGACAAGCGGTTGACGGTCCATTTACACCCCGACTCGTTTCAAGAGGAGAGAGAGAGACACGGAGCCAAATGGAAGTGTTTTTTTTATGCATCTCGTCAACCCACTTTGCGTAACACCTCGCCCCCACGCCTGTCAACCTCTCTGCCTTTTTCACTCCGCCGTATAGGTTTAGCGACCCGTCGGCCTTGAAATGAAGACCCTTCGCAAATTACCCGAGAATGCATGGGAAATCCTCCCCTGGATCTCCCTGGTTTATTCCTCTCATTGGATTATAATGCCTCCTCTCCTTCCACTGCACCTCTTCATTGCTCCCGATCGTTTTAAGAATACCTCCGCCATCACGTCTTTAAGATTGGTAACCATGAAAACCTCGGGATTGTTACCACAGTAGCATTTATGGTTGCTATAGTTACCACTTTTTTCCTTTCCAATATCCAAGAAAAATTAATCTAGCAATTATGTAACAATTAATGTACCGATATTTTAGCTTCTTTTTCGCTTAATATCGAAATTATTTAGATCTATTCAGGGAATATCGCTGGGTTGGGTGTTGATTATCATTCGTAGTTATTATTTTTTATCTCTCCGAATAATTACGACTGACTCTTTGCCTTAAGGTTGTTCAACCTTTCTGGGTCACCTTAATACCTTAGTAAACACTAATGCCGAGGACGTATAAGATCGACAAACAAACGATCCTATGATAATAATTCCTTTAGTAAACAGGATGATAGCTTCAATTAATTCCATTTTAGCGATAATTATTTTTGTCGAACACACACGACCAATCCTTAACCAGAAAAATCCGATTAACCGCGACTCGAACCCAGGACCTTTAGGATTAGAACGCTAGGATTGGAGCGTTTAGAGTGAGTTTCATTTTAATCCTTGTGCAAACTATTAAACGTATGCATGTCAACAAATGTTTATAATTTCTTAAGATACTCCCAAACGAATGAATTTTTCAGTATAAATAAAACAAAGCCTTAGTCGAAAACGACAATGATTTAGTTGGGCGATGTTATGAGGATCGGTTATGCCTAGTACATATAAATGCAAATTCCTCGGATCAATTTTTATTAACGGAACTCTTAGCGAATTGGAAGGCTTGTTTAAAACATAAAGCACCCTATATTCTGGAGAACCTTTCTTTAACTTGTCTAATCATTTACGAGAAATTCCGGCCTTTTTAAATGTTAGGTACCTCAAACGAATTTTTTAAGCATTGTTAGTACTTTAATTCCTTGATAAATTTAAAACCCTCACATGTAACACGAATAACTTAAACTCAATATGGGAAGGCGTTACCTCGCGGAAGGCCATTACAATGAAAGAAAGACCGTTTCGTACACTTCCACAGCAATTTTAGTTATTGGCAACATGTTTCGCTAGTGTCCTAGCATCACCAGGCCTGATGATGCTAGGACAATAAATAAAATTGCTGTAGAAGTGTACGAAACGGTCTTTCTTTCAACGAATAACTTACATTTAGCATCTTAAATACCCCAGTACACCCTATAGATTTTTTCTGTTTGTATATTCAGACGTTCACGTACCAATAGAGTAACCGAACTATTCTTCTTTTTACATTTTACAGCACCCTCGATCTATATTTAGAATGGGGTACGTGACCGACACCCTCTCTTTCAGAAATATTCTACTTAAACGATCACTGCCTGCGGGAGAAAACTCCCACGCATGTCCCTTGACCATCTTTGAACGCCTGGGAAAAGGTGATTGCTTAGTTCGGAATGCAGAGACATGCAGATGCATGCCTTTCCAATGACCTGTGTCGGATTCATTACTGCCTCTTCCACACGCCGAAGCTGCGGCGTTGCCATGGTTACATAAATTCTTGCACTGATGTAGCGATGTCTGCCATGATCAGAAACCTTTCTTATGATATAGAGGAAGATGATTTCAAGCAAAAACGCTATTCTACCATAGAAAAAATAATTATTGACCGTTAATGTTAGAAAGTTGAGTATGAAAAAGGATTCCCAAAAATGTATGCATGAAGTTTTTTTTGTAGCACAGTAAAGTGAAGACTACATCGGCAACAGAGAAGCGAAGATTAGAACTATGGTGATGTGTAACTACAGAACATTATCGAGAAAAAACAGACGGGCCAAATCAGGGGGATTTATAATTAGGTGTAATAGGCGCTAGCTGAGGGCCTTCCTTATCCATATGGGAGCCTCCATAAGACTCTTTCTAATAAATCTCAGAAGCTACTAATTGCTAGTAAAAATAGTAATTGCTAGTAGAAGCTACTATTGCTCAGTGCTACAAATTGTTCCATTTTCGTTTCAAGGAAAAACTTTATATTTGTTGAATAAGTCTATATAATAGGTTAATTGAATACAATACAATGTTTACGCCACTATATAGTCAACCCATCATTCTTTGTAGTCCATAGAAGTACAACAATGCAATGTTTTGTTTATTCTTGCTGCAGTGAGGTGAATGAGATTTCTGTGGGATGTGAATTTGAGTATTTTATGGAAAATTTCGAATTTTTGCTCCAATATCTCCGCCTTAATCTGATAGTTGTGCCTATAGTCTCTGATAACCTTATTCCTCCCATGGCCCAAGTAGCTCATGAGGTAGTCCTTCATAGAGCAAATGAAGAAAGAAGTCCATGGGAAAAAATGGTGAAAAGAAGACGAATATGAAAAGAATAGACTTTAAGGCATGAAAGTGAGCATAAAATACAACCGAAAGGATAAGGGAAGAAAATGAATTAAAGAGAAAAAGACAGTTTGAACAATTAGAGACAGATATTGGTCATTGGTGTTATAAATTAAGAAGAAATGAAGCCATTGGCTGCGAGCACAACGACTATGAGAACTACCGCAAACCAATCCTGGAATGGTTGACCCCTGATGGTGACCAGCAACGACCCAAGACGTATTGGAGCTCCGAGCGAGAAGTATCTTGAGCTACCTCGTCGATATATAAATGTCATGGCAATAATCCAACTGAGACAAAAAACAGTATTGTGTGAAAGTACATGATAATAATTACCGAATATTTACATACATCCGTGTATATGTATTGTATATATATAGAATTTAGTTTAATTTTAATAACTTTACAGGGCTAAGGAAAGGATAAGTCCTTGTTCGGCTGCATATATATTCTGGACAGATGTCTGTGGTCCCGTTGAAATGTTTGCGAGGTTTCCAGGATGAGGGAAGAAAATTTCCCCTTTTACCTCACGCGTACTTTTAATTTGATATACTTTCTGTTCTTTGTCAGCCGCCAATGCAGTAGAAAATGGGTACTGTTCTGTTGGTTCGCTTGTGTTATCGGTCCGATACTGATGGTGACTAAGGGATATGAAAATAGAACTCAGCTGAAGCGGAAAGTTTCGCTAATTATCTATTCCGTGGCGAAAATACTTCAGCATAATTATGGACACCTTCTCAACCTTGTTACGGGCGCCAGAACTTCGTCCTTTACGGCGCTAAGGACAACCCTCGCTAAACGATAAACGGAACGGTCTTCTTAGAAAAGTTCCAGCTGAGATAACTGCTCTAAAGGGAGAAAACTTTTCCCCTGCGACCGAATTTCCTACCTTCTTCAGTCCCTTTAAATCTTACCTGCGCGTGCGTGTGTTTTCAAGGAAGGCATTCATTGTGCATTGAACCCTTGGCCACCCACACAAAAGCTCAACTGCAGCACACAACCAGAAGGTTGTTACCGTAGATGGGAACCTGCGGCGTACAGCGTGGCCTTCTCCTTTCTTCTTTCAACGTTAAATTCGTTTTCCTGCACGTCGATGTTGGACTGATGAAAATACGGGCAACTAATGACCCAGGTGTGACCTTTTAGTTTAACATACAGTCTTCTGCGGATATAACATTTCCCTATCTCTGCCTTGAATATTAGGGATATTTTTGGTAACATTTTAAAGGTGATAAAGGAAATCATGAAAGTTTTACTAAATTCATCATTTTTTTAAATTTACATTTACATTAATACCCTGCAAGCCGCCATATGGCGTATGGCAGGGGGTGTAAAAACGCCAAATCCACCAATAAGCTAGCTACCTTTTCCTAATACTAAGAAGAACAAGAGACTATAGAAATAGCTATCCGTTCTTGCTAAAATCTCGCGAAATCTCTCTGACGTCTGGTCTCGAACATCGCGACCGCTGAGTAAAGAAAAATGATAAAATATGACACATTTAAACACAATAAAATACTAAATTCATTAGTCATATATTCCCTTCATTCCAATTGTCCATTCCTTAATTGCTATGGTATTATTATTTTTCAGTTAACTACTGTACCTGTAGCGTTATTTGGCACGTTATTGTATATCAGAGGTGACCAGCATTTCATAGTTAGTGTGCCAATTATTTTTGTTTAAAATACGCCATTCAAACAACAATGATACGTCTTTAATTATAACTATTAACTATAATGAATGCACTCTCTAGCATTCAGCGATGCGTTAAGTGTCTAATGTAGTTGATTCAGGAAACTATCAACTACATACTTGTATTTATTTTAATGTTATAAGAATTATATATATTTTTAATCTTTCTCTTGTATCAATACGCTAATCATAGTTATATAAAGTGACACTATTGGCGGATGGACCGTGGGTTGACCATCCCTACTTTAGATGGGGTATTTTAATACATGTATACGTAAATATTTTACAATACTAAATTATACGTGAATATTATAATAATATAATATAATCACCGATTGGTAAATAAATTACTAATTTGACTCAATTGAAACATTCATATAAATAATATGGTGATGTTTCTGACGAGAAATAAAATAGCGGTATTACTTCAACTTAAAACTTTCAAATTTCATTCTTTCAAATTCACGCCAAGAAGTAATGCGGGTGAATCGGGCAAGTAATGAACTGATTCCAAAAGGAAATGGTGTGATTGATATTGATGTAGTATGTAGAATTCAGAAGACTAGACACAATTTCCTCGCGCCTCGCCATTATAATGAAAATATCACCTCTTCAAGGGATTTTTACAATCAAAAAACTATAACTCAACGCAGTTCCGGTCAGTGCTAGAAATTTAGAAGAAATAGAGGAATAAATAACGTAAAATGCGAGGGCGTGCACGGGGCAGATTGGGCCAATTACCATGGCAATGGAGATGGGCAGATCTCTTGATTGGGGAAACCCACTTCGAGTCCTCCACCAGCTGCGTATGACATTTTACGGCAACCGTGGGCAAGGTCCTTTATATCGGAAAAAGCGATGCGGAAAATGAAAAAAATCTCCTATCGAAATTCGAGCGGAAGTTGACCGAATGGAAGGCCTTGATCTAATCGCGCTGGTCCATCGTCATCGCCACGGAATCCCGCGCATTTCACTAGTCTTTTTTTCTGTTGAAAATGACGCGTTCCGGTGATTGGCACTGGTAACGAGAATTTCATTCCATAGGAAAATAGCGTCGTCAGTGGTAATGAACGCAGGGGAATGGTGTTTCACCTGTGTCATACCGAAGCTAAAGAGAGGGCAAATGGAATTTTCACGACCCACGGATGTAAAATACAGTAAAGAAAAAAAATAGACTAAATACGTGAGAGTTTTAATATGTAGGTAATTGAGAAAGGTAGATGGAGATGGATTTAGGCACACACGTTATAAAGGGCGAACTTAGAAAGGTGCCCATGGGGGAAGGTGCTGCTTAAGACGATATTCTTATGAAATTATATCCAATTAACTTTTAAAGTGCCATCCTGTCGTAATAAATAAAGTATATGCATAGCTATCGTAAGAAACTTAACATTCGGATTTTAGTTCAAGCTGATCTTCAAATCGTAGGCAAATTATAATTATGTACACAGTCATCAAAGGGGAGGGGCATCGCCCTTATACACCTCTTTCGAACAACCGATGCTCATAAATTACAGAGAGAGTTATTACAGGCATATTACGGAGACATTACTATAATTGAAAAGAATGAGAGAAAAAAGATACCTTAAGTCTGATTTGAGATGAAATATTCATTGATCAAATTTCATCTTTTCGTTACCATCCCATCTTTATTTATAGATGGTAGCTACTTCAAGCAAAGGCATTTTTTACCTCTTAGAAGTTAACGTAAAGCAAGTTAACATGATAAACCATTTGCCCATACCAAGAAAATAGTTTTATTGGTAACCTAGGTTTCGACGCGTCGTATAACATCGGACACAAGAAATAAAACTATTTTCCTGGTTTATCATTTCCGTGTTTTACGTTACGGAAACCTACCACGAAGTCTTGCCAGAAGGAATTGATAGTAATCTGGGAATTTTTCGATCCTTTCAAATTATAGGTGCATCCCCTGCCATACATCAAGGTAATGAATATTAAATTGATAAAGTTCCCAATCAGTAGTATTAGGATTACAGAGAAAAATGTAGCGAATTCTAGATGTGATGCGTCTCGATAAGTCAAATACTTAAAAATACAACAATATCAGTTACATACATGCTATAGTATGAGAAATTTTCAATCCTTTATGACTGGCTAATTTATTTGGCCAATGGGTTCCTGTTGATGTAGCAGTAAACTATGTGACTGAGTCAATGGTATATGATTCGATGGAGAAAGAAAATAAACTAATAACGTCCTTGTTTTGGGAGAAATTGAGACTATAAGGTTTCCTCTTACATTTGACCCATTCAGAAATTGGTTAGGGCATAAAATACATAAACGTTATTTCAGAATTCCATAGCAAAGCTTTCACCACGTGATCAAACACATTTAAACCAAAAGCATTATATACCAAAATTTGCTCTTTAAAAACCACGGCAACCTTTAAAGTATTTCCGGTAAAAAAATCATACGTATTGTTTTTAAAAAATGCTTCGATAGCTGGGGTCATTCCGCATATATGGGCCCCGACGGGAATCGAACTCAGGGCCGCTTCTATCAAAGGCGAAAGCACTACCCACTTGGCTATTCGGGAACCTCAAAATAATCATAAAATTCAAATAGGTAACGACCATACTGATATATAAATAGAGATTGCATAAGAGAATATTTATGCTAGGAAGTTATTACGAATATGCCCAGAATATTGCTATGTTATATTGATGGTATTGATTAGTTAATGGGCATCATTTCTAACGGATGAAAACCTGCTTAAAAGCGTTTATTTGAAGTTGCGCTACCAGGCATCATGAGTATAATTGCAACACTTCCGCGATTTCCAAGGCAATTGAGCAGTAAAACCGCAGCAAACATAATCAGGCCCTTCATCTAACAACTCAAAGCTGCCATTCCAGTGGAAGAGCCTGTTTCTTGGACATATTTACGGCAATTACGGAGAGCGACTACGAGGAATGACATCGGGAAAGTGACGTGGGCATTTCGATCGATCCGGAAGAAAATTTCCTCGCCCGGAGGAAAACAAAACACAGTCACGCGATCCGATGAACGGGAGTTACAAAATCGAAGCGGGGAATAAATCAAAAATCTCGAGGGAACGTCCAAGGGGAGAACCCCGGCGTTTACCGGGAAAATTGGAAATTCATGAGATCGCAATGCCCTCTTGCGTGATTCGAGAGGATTATCCTTGGCAGGACGTTAAATTGGAGAAAGTGCACTCGCATGCGTACTTTCGACTCTCCATTGTTGTAAATTATTGTTAGTTGTAAATGTATTAACCACTTTCATTTTACGGATTGTTAAAATCGATTGTCTCTCCGCTAACTGATACAGTTTAACTTTCAATTGTTGTATTCAGAGCTCGTCGTAACAAAGCTGACATTATTCATTAGTTCGCAATTACAAATTCTAATTATCGATTGTTGTCAATGCTGATTGCTGTAAATTCACTGCTCAATTGCTGTTGCTCAATCAATTGTCTCGCCGCTATCTGATAGATATAGTTTAACTTTCAATTGTTACGTTAGTAGCTCGTCGTAACAAAGCTGAGATTATTCATTAATTCGCAATTACAAATTCTGATTACCTATTGTTGCCGACGCTAATTGCTGTAAATTCAACGCTCAATTGTTCTAATTTTACATCGTCTTGAAAATAGACTGGGAAAGCCTCGAAAACTGCAGGAAGGAAAAATCGAAGATTCCACGGGTGCAGCCAAAACCAGTCTGACGGGTGAACCCGGATTGCGCCGTCCGTTATTCTTTTTTTAAAGAAGCTGCGATCGATGTGGCGGAGTACATAAAGTGATTTAATTAAGCCGGAGAACGCAAACAAAATGAAACGACACATAGGAAACCCTTCCGATGAGGAGCAGTCGAGGGGTTTTATCAGCAAATTCTGTAGCACTTACATAACGTTTAGAGTACTGGCCAGCGTTTCCACAACAATACGACAACAGTGGCTGTTATCGAACAGCGATTTTTCGATTTTCTGATTGTTGAAACGCCGAAAGAGCGCGGGGAGGAGGATGGAAGATTTATTACACATACATTTAAACGTAAAATATATAGCGTAAAATACCGATTGCTGTTACCTCCACAACGAGCAAAAAATCATACTTCCCTGTTAAAATTACATTCATGAGAGTAATTGGCGAATACCCTGAGGGCTATCTCCCACACCCTTCCTTGGTGACGTAATAATACTAGCATTTTGCTTAAAATGTGACGAGTAGCTTGAATTAAAAGTAGATCGTAAGGTTTTTGCCACGAGAACTTACACATTAATTACATTTTCAATAAAAATCATAGTACAATAATAATGATGACAACAACTTCATTCATAGAAACGGGAAATTACAATTACATCCATTTTAATGATTATTATTTACAGGCACAAACAACCATTCCCTAACAGGGAAAACGCGAGAAGTCGAAAATCGAACCCGGTACACTTTAATTGGTGAACTAGCAGGCTAACCACTCCGCTACCGCGACCGGTGAATGGTACGACAGTTTCACGACAAAATTGGCATTTAAAAATATAATTGGAGACAAATTCGTAAGAGAATTGTCTTAAGTCTGAAATCTGAAAGATTCAAAAAGAAGCACCGCTGTTTATAAGGTAACCAAGTCAACGAAAAAGAAGTGAACAAATGTACTAAATTCTTTATTTATGAAGATTTCCTCGATATATTATGAATGGTTCAGCGCTCAACGAAAATAACATAGACGTTCTAGATACTCTTAGAGTGATATGAGATTGGGTCCATATAAAGAAGGCAATCTCGAGCGTATATCTTTCGTTTGCCGGGATATTTTCCTAGCCGTAAAGGACGTGACACTTTGGGAAGAATAACCCAAAGGATTCTCCAAGTTTGCTATACACCGGGCTATCTATGGCTATCACAAGATACATAACGACGAAATAGAAAGAATAATTGGCTCATGTTGATAGAAACCAATGAAGTTCGTTTAGATAGACACAATAATAAGATATACTTAACAATCGCTTAAACGGGCGGCATAAACATTCCACTGAAATTGAGGATAAAACAAAGTAGCACCGCCTGTAATCAACGATTAAATAATTAATAAGCAATTACTCTGAGTGAAGATAAAATTTCTAAATAGCCAACGCATCTGAATGCTTGACTGCGAGGAGAAGTTACAATTAATTACACTAAACTCTTTCATAATCCACATCCTACCAAAGCCGCTGTAAAATACAACTCCATCATGACACTTAACTAAACAAGCGTGGCTTTCGCATGAAAAAATGGATCGAATTTATCCTTTCCGAAGGATCGTTTCGATTGAGTGCAGAAAAACAAATAATAAGATCTCAAACTTGTGTCAACAAACCAAAAAAGTTTTGTTCAGTCAGCATACTCCGCCATCTCTAATCAATACCCCGATGCATTCTCCTGCACGATGATTCGACTTGCTAAAATAAAACTTGTTTGGTCTTTTTTTTAAATTCTCTTCGGATGAATTGCAAGTCGACATTGAAGAAACATGGAAAAAGAGAACCAAACCACCACAAAAACAAACAAGCATCCACGTCGCTAGGAGACGAGGAGAAATAAACACTGAATTTTCGGGTTCGCGACTCGTCTCCTACTAACTATTCAATCCACAGAGTACTGCTGAATTTTGAACGCGCGGCAACGAAATTAGGGCATCCAGGGAACAAAATATCACGGAATTAATACTTTCTGTGTCATTCGGAGTTCAGAGGAAAAAATTGGAAGGGCGAAAGAAATTTCTTAAATGTTAAATACTGTACCTAACATATACTAAAATTTTTCAGTTCAGTTTTCATAAAAAATCCATTGTATGTACTACCAGCATCATAAGTCGTGATACGAATACAAAGGAATAGTTTACCTCCATAAATTTAAATAATAATTATCAAATACATATACAGCAAAACGTCTAGACTTTAGTTTCACCAAGGTTACGTTCCGATACCCTGAAAATTTAATACCATCTAATGGGAAACAAAGAAATCAGATTTCTCTCATAGATAACGCATATTTCTTGGAGACGAATCAATTAATGAAACTTAGAGGGGAGGGCGGTCGTCCGCACCTGATAACTTTTGGTACAGTCGGTTCTTCCAGGTAGGGGATGCAGCAAACAGGCACCCAAAGTGTCACTCGGAAGAGTTTCTTGGCATAGAACTTTGATGGCGTAGTATTTGTTAGGGAAAATTAAAAGAAAATGTTCACAGCTTAAAATCAAAATTTGAATTCCTTTCGTTGATGATGTTTCCGTCGGTAAAAACATCTTGTGCCGATTGTAGGCGTCATAAAGTAAACAATATACCCATTCCACGACACAAGACTGTATTATTAATTCGTTTCATAAAACGTGAAACAGAAACAACAAGTACCAATATATTTTTGGTATAGCTGTTAGCAAGGAAACCGAGCACATGCCGACATCAATATATGCAGACGATAGATACCTATTCATAGCTTTAATATCGACAATAGGGTATTTCTAATTTGTAATTCTGGAGAATTAAAGGCTTATAATTTTGATAGACATGCTAACAATTGCAACAGTGTTCTGATGATCAAACTTACAAACAAAATGATATACAAAGTAACAGTTATGCAGGCTATTATTACTCAAGATTATCAAAGAGCTGCCCTGACTACCTCAACTATATTAACAATAATAATAATTATTTATTTACCGCAAATAGAAAGCACCCAATTGAATGCAAAGTAATACATGATTAGGTAGTAACTTCTGAGAATTTGAGGTGAGTCAGAAATTAAAACATTAAAAAACAACGGGCCAAGAATGGAACCTTGCGGTACTCCAGAGGTAACACTGACTAATGAAAAGAGAGCACCATCGACTCTTTGATATATTCTTTGCAGAAGGTGAAAAACACCTCAGAGATGCTTCATGCATGAGAGAGAGCAGCAGCTTCAGAACGGAAATTTCTTGCCCTTCCTAAAAGAAAATATTGATATATCGATGAATACCCATGACATTTATGAGGCGCGAAATCCGAATTTTTGGCCCCCAAATTGACAGAGGCAAAGGAGGACACGAGACGAACATACACAGAGGAAAACACAATAACCAAAAGATCTTTTCTATTTCGGAAAGTAGGCTACAGACGAGAAGTTTTACATATCCCAAATTCGGATTCCCATGAGTATTCAAGAAATCCCTCAGTATAGTCGATTTTTCTTTTCGCCGTGAGTTTATTCGATTGTGAAGATTTGGGTTATTTGTGGAGAGCGAAACACACGTACAAATGCTTCAAAACGCGGTGATGGTAGTTTATGGCCCAGAAATAGAACTTTTTTCTTCTTCCCCGGTACTAAATTTTAATTTTTTCGACATATCTCCAATGCGTATAACAAATACCGGTGTATTTCAACATAAGACAGAGTTCTGGGCGCGACGAAAAATTTGGTAGCAATTTTTGCACATTTCACATTTCTATTCTAAAGAAACAGAGAAAATATTATAATGTTTGAAAATGATGGAAGGATATCTGCATGAGAATTATGCTTTAATGAATTGCTAGCGGTAAGTACTTCATAATTCAGAAAACATCACAACTAAGTACTTCAAGACGTGTTACTCCAATTCCATACGTGGTATCACTTGGTTCCTTAATTTTCCTATCCTAATATTACTTTCATTCAGATATATTTCCATATAGGTAATGTGAAGAATATGAGGTGGTTATATAATATTGTAGAAAGAGTATTCTAAACTTAAGGCTTTCCTCATCACCAAAGAAACCTGACTTTGCATTCGATAAACGAAAGATGTGAAAATACAAACATCGATATTTGCACAACTGATGCCGGAATTCTCAACTTAAGATGTGGATAAACTTTAGAAAGAACGTTCCAAATGTGCAACGTACACTACTTCAACATGGAATGACATATCTAATGACAATCATGCGAAATACTTAAATGTAACCATCAATACGCAGATAGAATGCTACCTATAAAGTTCCCACCTGACTTTCGTGTACAACAAATTTTACTTAAAGAAAAAAACGTGTAGAAAATCGTCATCTTTACCCATAATTCACATTAATTGGCTAAGGAAGATGGGACTCTTTAGTCCCAATTTCGCCCAATAAAAAAGACGTTTGTATTGTATTGTATTGTATAATTCTGCTGCAGTTTTTTTCCTCCAACCCAAAATTCCAAAATCCGCTCTTTTCCTTTCTAGGAATTCATCACAGAAAAAGAAATTATGGTAATATAGAAGATATAAATAAAGACTTTTAACACAAAAACCTTCGGGAATAAAGCAAATGGCACTACATGAAATACCTAAACTGTCAGTCCAACACGATATCTCTTCTTCGTCCCTAAAGGGTTCAGTTCTTGGTTCATCGACCACATTAGATAAATAACTAAACAATTAATTTTTGTTATTATATTTTATACATGTTTTGTGGTAAAAAAGCGTGATTTTTCTGAAAGTCTGACTTTGCCTCAACTCCGCCGAATTATGTATTCTAAAATCTGAAACAATCCAGGCCCAAAGCAATTCGAATAAGGGATAATTATATACATAGTTCTGCTGTTCTAAAATTGGGACAGTACTTGAATCTGATATGACGAATTAATACGCATAATAAATACAGAACATGCTGATATATCGATGAATAAAGCTCAGATTAGGAGAAAGGATTGAGAATAAACAACCAACAAGGCAATCAACAATAATAAATATAAAATCAAAAAGATATCTAACAAAAGAAGCTCGAATATACTCAAAAATGTTAATGGCGCTATAGAAAGAAAAAATATGAAATAATATGAGCGAATCGTTGTAGAATTAAGTTGACGTGCTTTAAAGAGACATAAGCCATCTCTAAAGCACTTTTCGAATAAAAAAGTGAAAAAACCGATCAGAATATGCCCAACCCATGCATCGTATTCTTCCGCGAGCTTCGCTTTTCCAGCGATTCGATGAGTTCACGACGGAATTCCCGCCCGCATCACACGAAAGGATTAGTAAACAAAGGCGTGACATCCATATCGAGCAGGATGGGGCTGCGAGGAGAGCATCGTGTCACTAATTCGTGAAGCGCGAGACAAGCGATCACAGCTTTCTGGTGACGAGGAATGCCAATCATCTAAGCGATAGCGATGCAAGAAGCAAAGTTCAAGGGCAGCGGGCACATTCCTTCGAGCGTCAGTTCCCTTAGGGACCAAGTGAAAGCGTGGGTAACACTACGGCTTCTTCTAAACGACGCTAAATTAGATATTGCTACTCAGGGTCTCCACTGTGTTATTATTATATACGTAGAGGCACGCACAACTTTCAGAAACACAGACTTTCGTAATAAGAAACATAAGCACTGCCTGCTTCAGGTGCGTGAGGTAAAAATTACTGTCGGATTGACCATTAACTATTTCTCTGGAATTGCATTTCTAACTCTACATCGCCAATTGTTGTTTCATTGCGCCCTATTCTGTACCGACAAAGAAACTTACTTATTACCTCATTGTGAATTTCCGTTCTCACGATTTTTGTCGTGTTAACATTATTATTGGTATGCTACTTTACATTGTTACGCAGTATTTGCAACAATCATTCCTTATCACATGTTTCGCACTATAAAATAGACGCATTATTGACAGTTGTTTCATGCACCTCAACAATCTCCATTTCATTCACCGCAATCGTTCACAATCGTTTTAACAATTGCAGGTCTACATAGTCGATTTCTTTCGAGAACAAGGAGTCCATACAGCATTCCGATGCACTTCAATAACTCAAAGCAGCATTATCTGTTAAGAAACGCTTATCTTTGATTCGAAGTTACGATAACACTGTTTTTTCACCCGATCCCGTCAATTACTTTTCATCCATTGATTCGGAATTTTACTTCGGAAATAGATCTTGAATTCTCTTTCGTGGGTGTGGCAATTTCATTCTAAAAGCATTTATACGATTTTTTGTAAAAAGGACCCTTAATATAGATTAACGTTTGATTATTCCTCTTCAACTCGTAAAATAACTCTGGCAGCTCTAGTAGCTAGTAATAGCGATAGTATTCAACTTTCAAAGGGCATGACTCAAAGGAAAGTATGTTATTTCAAATCTTATTTGCCAAAGCCTTAGCAATTCCGTGGGCAGTTCCATTTTCTAACATACGAGACTATTTTCCTCCTCGGAGAAAGGTGCACATAAGTTCCTTTTTCCACGGCCAAATCAATTGGGACGAGGAAAACTGCTTTAAAAGCTTAATGCAATGTAGCAATGCGAAAAATCGTTGAAATACCGGAAGGTAAAGTATATTCATCGAAACACAATCATATCCGACAAAAATTTCTCTCATCATACATGGGCAAAAGAAGAATATCTTCGATAAATTAATTAGAGATCACACGAAAATTGTTTACAATGATTTTACCTGCTCAGAATTTGAAATTCCATCAAGTATCGTTTCGAAAGATTCTCTCCAATACCTTTTCAAACTAGCTTCCTACTAACTTCTGGAAACGAACAAACTTGGGTTATACATCCACTCAAAATTCAAAACGCTACAGGGAGCCAACAGTAACTACTAAACGAAATAATTTATATGGAAATACCAACACCGGTCGATGAAATATCCCTGAGAATGGGGGTAAGTTAACTGACTAAATTTACCATCTGAAGATGATCAATGGTACACATCTACCATGCTATTTGATACGCCACTTAATGAGGAATCACATAAAACTTCTAACCCTTGATTTTTACGGTGGACAGGATCCTCGTAAGTGCTGTACCAATAGAAACAAACGCTAACACAAAATATATAAGGTTTGTTTCTTGGTAGATTGACTTCTATGAATATTCGTAAACAGCAATTCATGAAATAGAATATAAGAGATGTCTAGCTATGCAAACAGAGTAACAAAATTTTCTTTTTTTTAACTGAAAACTGCCTTCGATCCTCCTGTATTTCAAAAATTAAAAAACTTTATAAAGATTCATTTTCTGCAGGCTTTGGAAATAAATGTAAGAGTGGGTCGTGGGATGCAAGCAACCAAAAGAAATTCATGTATATTTGATAATTTTTCTTCCATATTTATTTAATTTCAACGTACAGATCGAAACATTGTCATCGAAAAAGACGAAATATTTTTTTTTAAAGATGGTTACGTATATTAAAAACTCTATGAAATGAGAAATCGGGACGTTTGGGAAAATAGCAATTCCATCAACCAAAGCGGGACGACACCAAACCCGGACCAAGAGGAAATTGAAAGGGTAAACACGAATCCAGAGAGCCCGTCCGGGGGCATGCGAGGTAGACCTGGCAACACATACCTTTTCATGCGCCACTCTATCCAGAGGCTCGTGCGTCGACGTTGCTGCACCCATGGTAACGGCTATCCAATCAGCTCGACACTACAACAACAAAAAAAGCGACGAACTTTTCCCACCGAATCCGAACAACGTCCTCCGGAGCACTCCACTGGACAACGAAGACCGCCAAAGCCGAAAATATCCTGGGTACTTCGTAAGATATTCGAACGAATCACACACTTTCGAATCAATGGAACCAAACACCACACTTTGAAGAGTCACACGAGCCGGAAACGAAACACGGCATTATCACGCACTCTGGAGGATGATATACACACGCGTGCACCACACCTGCGTTAATCGTGCATCGCGGGAGAGACCGAGACGATCGGGAAAACGTGGAAAGACGAGGAGTAAATGTGTGTGGAGGAGAAAGAGGCTACAGCAGCGTAGCAGCCCGTCGGCCGTGGAGAGACTGGCTTTGGGACCAAGCACGCGGCGGGCTTCTGGAGAGGGGGAGGAAAGGCAGGGGAGAGGACGTTCAATGTCCGCTATAGAGTTTGGAGGGGAAGCAGTCAAACCAGAGGGGAAGGTAAGAGAGGTATGAGGGATCTGTTTGCCTCCTGCAGATGGTCCGTCGGGATCCGGCGAAAAACCCGGCTTTTTCGACTTCCCATGGAGCACCGCGCTGGAAATCTTCTCACCCTCCTTCTCCCGCTCTATTCCTTTAAACCAAACGAAGGTATATCCCAGACTTGGAAAAAGTTCTCGCCGCACGTCCTTGGAAACGGAAATTTTTCAATGGCGGGAGAAAGTGTTGCGGGACGTAACCACCTGCGGTTTCCCGCTCTGAAGTCTTACACTGTCGAAGTTATCGATCGAAAAGCGCGTGTTACACGGGAGAGAAAGGAGAAATTGCGGCCGCGCGACTCGCTCTCTCTCTATCGTCGCCTAACAAATGAATGTCTAAATTCGTAATGCCTCCTCGGAGGCTCTTACAAAGGCTGATTGTGGGCGAGAAACTTGCTCCCGACTTAAATATTAAATTTCGACCTTTTCAATATATAGTCGTGTGGAAGTATGCCTATGCTTTCGGAACAATCTCCGACCTAGTCCAATCTCCTTCTTGAAATGCAGCGTAACATGACAAAGGAAACCCTGTATATTTTATTCAAAGACGTCGCTTTTACCGACAGCTAACAGCTGACAAACCCTGAATTCTTAAAACCGTTCTCAGGGGCCTTTTACGCCGGTATCTTTCCCATTAATGCATGTCCCGGTTTCAAACCTCGAAAAAAATCGAGCGAGAAATGATACACCTTACGCTTGAAAAGAACGTCTCTCAGCTGTTTTCTCCGCGAATGACAGACGGGCGGAATTGAGACAGTGATTTCCTCACAAATGTCGAGCACTAATGTAAAAAGACAGAAAAAATTGGGAATTTTTGAAATTCCAATATTTCAGAGGCAATGGCTCCTGAGTTTTTCGTGCTTTTCAGCAAGTACTGGGAATTCAATTTTTTCAGGATATTCGCCTGATTGAAGTACTTATGAACCACGCCTACCCCGTGGATTCCCTCTAAAAATTGTTTTTTATCAACTTAAAATGTATATGTATATACTTCTGCTTGTTTCTCAGAGATGTAACAGATAAGAGTAACAGATATATCATTCAGGTATTAAATCATTCTAGATGAATATGAAGAATTTACATTGAGGTTAGGACAATAATGCACAGTCTCTAGAAATGTGATGTAAAATACAGATTCAACAAAAGAACTGAAACGAAAGTAGTTTATATGGGAATGAAAAGGTAATCAAGAGGTAACGTAAGCTCACCTAAGGTTTAGCAAAATTAGAGTTATCGAAGATCTACCTCTAGAAGAATTCCTAACAAATACACCTTTTCTTTTGGAGGGCAACCGAAACAAAAAATTCCTCGCCCAAATCTCCAGTAAGCCTTTCGCCGTCACCAATCAGTCTGAAAGTGCTCACGAGTGTAATATCGCACGGCCCTCCCGCTTTCGTCACCTGAAAACCGCCACGCGAAACTTTTGAAAGTCACGCACCCGCCGCGCGGGGACGACCTCAAAAACGTTCCTCAAACTCTTCGTATTTGCATACGAGGCGAGGTCGCCGAGAGGTGTGCCTCAAGTGAAAAATCTTCCTTCCCCCTACACCTTGGGAGGAGCAAATTGCGAAGCAAAAGGTCTTCCGGAGTTGCACGCCTCAAGACGTCCAGAAGGATGGGTCAGGCGACTCTCAATGGATCTTTTTGTGGGGATGAATACATCACGCGCACGCACACGAATCTTCTTCGGGGCTCCTTTCCTTCCGGTCCTCGCCGTGAGGGTGAGATTTCTTCCTCAGCTGAGGGAGAGCCAGACGACTTGAGTGATGGAGGCGACACCTCTTCAGACCGCGATTAAAAATTCTCCGCGCAGTCTCTCTCATACGCTGAACGCCGCGCTATGCATGGAAAACACCCAACCACCACCCTAGAGGGCTTCTTCTTTGGAAGCAGACGCGCGTTTGAAAGTTTTTCTTTTCGCGTTCCTTTCAATACACGCGTGCACGTGAACGCTGGCGCAATACCCTCCGCAATAAACTTTCCTCTTCGAAGGGTGGCGACCGCCAAGGGGCAAGGTACAAAATCGGGGCGGTATGTTGGAGGAAGTAACGTCATTAACCCAAGAAATGCTCCATACCTTCGATTTGAGAGTACAGAAAGATGCTGAGGTGGTAGGAATAACCTTACTCGATTTTAATGGTCGACAGCCCAGGGATTCGATTACGGGGGCGGTTGACCGAGTCTGAAAGTTTTCTTTGATGGTTTCTTTCCCAATGTTATAGTTGAGGACTATAGAAAGTGACGTGACGCAATATCTTTCCCTAGTTTCCAAGATGACAGCGTAGGGAATTTCCGTATACTGGACGGTCAGATGAAAGTGAAAGGTGAAACCTTTTATGTCTTTCGTAGAGTTCAGTACTAGACAAGGAATGTAGGGAGAATTCCGTCGCAGGCTAAAGAAAACAATTTCCTCCTAGTCATTCCTTAGTCTAGGATACGACCGCCCAGGGAGCGATTTTCCTCCGGTGACTTATTTTAGTTGGTTCAGAATGTATCGTCCAGGGATACACGAATAAACGTTAGAAAAATACGGTTTCACGGGAAACTTCCTTCTTGTCCATAACATTCGAATAGTATGGGATTCGCTTGGGGGATATCGCAAGATGTAGAAATAACACTGAATTAAAGACGAAAACGGAATAGAGCAATGGCCCTACGTTTGGAAGAACATTTAGTATAATAAATAATATATAGTATAATAAAAGTAGGAGGAATAGAATTTAATTCGAAAGCCAGATTGGAAAGCGCTAAAAATCAACTATTTCCACATTAATCCATTTCCTATAGATTCCCTGGGAATATCTGCACATGCCACCAAAAGATAAGTGGAAAAAACAGGAACGTTCACAGCTAATACTGTAATTACACTATTCCAGGGATCCGATACGGTTCGGTCGACACGGAGAATATTGCAAAATTCACAGCCCGGAGGTAATAAAGGAGAAACACATCTACGAAATAAACAACGCCAGTGTTTTCACTTTCCTCTTTCCAAACAATCGAAATATAAACACCAGGAAAACAGACGGAAAAATTCCTTTCGATACTTATTTTCAGTTCCGCAAACAGGTCTTCAATCACCCACTTTTACCAGCAATTATTTCTGGTTGATCCCCTCACATATAAAGTAAACAACGAGACAAAACCTTTGGGAGAGAGACTTAATGTGTGTGAGAACAGTATCCTATCTGTAAGGATCCAACAGGGAGGAACACTTCTTACAAGTAACACAATATATCACTTTTTCTTGCTTTAAAAAACTGTTGGGATATAAACCAAAGCTCTGTAGGGCACCAATAATCGGTATCTTCGCTCGTTCAACAGAGATTCCGCCGAGAAAGAATGACTATGATAACTGGTAAAAGGTGTCACGTTCAGCTGTTATCACAACCACCTAAGAAAATACTTCCACAGAAGATTGTGTGGATCCCCGTGTTGCTATCTCCATTGCGCTGGTGTTCACGGCCTATTGTTGGGGCGCCAAAGAGTGACAAAGACGCGTGACAACTATCCTTCGGAATGCTTTTATCCTAACGTGATATCCGTGCCACTCTTTCGGCTATACCCCTAGCGCCCTCGCTGGCTGGACTAACACTGTAACCGAAAGTCTTCCGGTAGGCCCATCGGCAAAGGGGGTAGCAGGGTGGGGATGAGGGTTCTTCCGTTGGAATACCCATCCCACAGGTTTCAAGCGGTGATAGCGGTCACAAGGAAGTCCTTGTTGCTAATTCGATGAAAAATTCTACCTCGCAGGAAAGTTGAAGTGTAGAAGCCGCAATGGGATATGCCAGTTTCTTTTCCAAACAAAATCATTGTGTGCTTTTCAAAGCTTGAAGTGTGACGACGCGAACGTAATAGAGAAAATATAGGCTTTGGAATATCTGGAGAGCATACGCATCTTGAGAAATCATTTCACCACCCGGAAATAATTCCTTTACGATATCCATTTACTATATCTGACGAATCGCAGCAAGTAAACTATGCGAACGTACTTTGACTGCCCAGGCCTTTGTACTAATGTAAAATAGTTAATATCAAAAGCAAAGATCATGAAACCTTAGGCGAATCCAAGATGCAGTTGGTGCGAAAGGACTATCTGACTTTGTGACTTATTATTATTATTATTTGAAATTTTTAGCAGTATACCTAGAATAGGACAAAGACCTCGAAATAAAAACAGACAGTTAATTTTTTGCACGCTCTATATATATCTCCCACATTTATCACGACATAATGGCGTTTTAATATTTTAATTTAATTGAAGATGAATTCATAGGGAAATTATGTCAAATCCTTCTCCCCTATGCAGGTTTATAGACCCACCCTTTTCTCAAACCATCGACCATGAAGTGATTCAAACTAACAGGGGCGATTATAGGGGTGAGCAGAAGGGGCATTAAGCACCCCCTCCAAGATATCGAAAGGATGTTTTATATCGCCGATTCCACACTGAGAAAATGCATTTACTTATAATTCGTGTCTTCCGAAAATAATTACGTAGATTACGTATTAAGAAAAAAATTGAAGTTTTGTATTATCAGAGGCAGATGGGGCAAAGATAAGATCGAGGCCAAACGTTCAAAATTATCGCAGCATCCTCAGTATATTATCATACTAAATAGCTGAAGTGCCCGTTGATTCTCAATAGCATGATAATGAATGAGCTCAGATTCAACAATGGAATCAGTCGTCAGGGGGACAGTTTGTTTACAACCTCAAATTTTAGAAAAGTTTAGTTTATTTGATCTAAATTCGCGCAATTTTGAACAAAAAAAAATAATATTCGAAGACCAAAACAAGGATCTTTTTTCAGCTTCCCTTCTCTTGGTGCTCGTTTCGATTTCATCATGCGACTGTTATTACTTACTTAATTTTGCGAAAGGAAGAAACCCTGCAAGCGGTGAAAGTGAACTGAAATGAATGAGCTCGGATTCAACAATGGAATTGGTAGTCAGGGGGACGGGTTGTATACAACCACAAAATTTCACCAAATTTTCGCGTATTTTATCAAAATTCTCGCAATTTAGAATCGAAAACGATGTTCGAAGACCATAATAAGAATATGCATTCAATTGGAATTATTTTGGTGCTTGCCTCGATTTCGTACGACTATTCTTTCTAATTTAATTTTCCAAAAGAAATGAAGTCTGCAAGCTGTGATTTTGAGATTTGCGTGCTCATCATATGGAAGCAGTTTTAAGTGTCTGGAGTCGAACCGGAGACAATTAAAGGCGAATAAAAAATAGCATATTCTAAGCTGGGAAGACATTAATAAACCTCGAAAGTTTGAAAGTCGTGCGAGTTCCGGTTCTCGAGTTTTAGGGCAAGAAACATACACACACACACACTCTCTCACGAAAGGAAATTCAGGTCTATTCCAACAAATACATCCGATAACATTATTAATTTTCGACGATTTTCGATGGTATAAAATAGAAAATAAAGGCGAAATGTGAAGTTCTTCAGAGGTTAGAGCTTTTAGTTAACTATTTATTGCTTCGACTCTTTGAATATATGCAGCCAGTATTATTTCAATTTAGATTTTTCTGCCTTGAAAGTTGAACGTGAAAACCCCAATGCAACGTAAACCTTTGTCAATTTCATTCATTAAAAATTTCACTGATTAAAAAAATCAAAAATATGGATGAGGAAAGGGGACGAGTTTGGAGAAGGGATTTTGATTTTTGCTTTCAATTAAAATATGTCATTTTTCAGGAATTCGATGTTTGCTTGAGTTCACAAAACCCTAAAAATAGTTTCAAAGAGAATCTCCCACGATGACAGAGAATTACCGAGGAAATCCCTAATTTAAAACAATGCTCTCGACTGTTAAAGAGAGTGTAGAGATTTCCCTGTATCCGAGGGGCAGTATCAGCAGCTTCTTGAGTGATAAACACCGTCGCGACTTAAGGTCACCTTGGAAACAATGATACTAGTCATCGCAACCACGTGACACTTCTACTACCTTTCGTAAGGATAGATAATCAAAGTCGGCGCGGGCGCGATGTGCAATCGAACAGCGAAATTCTCCACTTGGGATCAAATAGACGAGTGCGCAGTTAATAACTACATCTATGTCTGTAGCCGTGGTGACAACTTCCGTTCCCCTGGGCAGAACAATTTAATTCCCTGCAAGGAAACAATTGCCTTCCCTAAGCAATTTAATGAAGCACGATATTGCTGTTTTAAAAAGGTATTTGAAAGAAGTGAATGAATTTTTCAGTCATGGCTCAGTGCCTTTTCTAAAATATCTCTCTGTTTCATCTCTTAAACGATTGCAGATGGTGTTTAAAAGTTCAAAATGCTTCGGTTAACCCTATTTTGTTCTCATAATCTTTAATAATAATTTTGGATAAAGATCAAATGGAAGATGGGACTCTGTAATCCCAATTTCGCCTAATAAAGACGATTGTATGTATGTATAATCCTCACGTCTGCCACTAATGATAATTCTATATTAAATATACGAAAAGTTCTCGATTAATATTTCCGAGTATACGCAAGATGAGGAAATTCTCGGGCGATTCAATTTCAATTAAGTATAACTTCAATGTTGCGCCCCCGATCACGCTTGCGCCCTGGGAAAGTGCTCCGGTTGCCCCTCCCTCACCACAGCCAGTCTATCCATATATATTCATAATAGGTCTATCTATACATCCATAATATACCACAAGCAGCCTATCCCCATATGCTGGGAAGTGTAAGTACCAAACGACCAATATGTTTCCTTTGCTTACTATTGGTGTAAATATAACGAGTTTTTGTTATCTAAGTCATCGTCTCAGCCCTTATTAATTGTCTGTTGTCAGATAGGCAGAAGTATCAAGGAGATTGCTAATATAATAAAAAGTGCGACATTCATCTTCCGAAGACTTATTGTCTCTGATTTCATTCTGCAATGTCTGCTAATCTCCTTTCTTCCAACGATCCCCAAACAATGACGAAGATCATTCTCATTTTATGACAGTAATTTCTAACATTGCGCTCCGCCTTCCGTTGCAACGGCTTCTTGAAATCGAGAGTATACCTAATTGAAAACCCTTCATTGTATTGAAACAGAGAATTCCAATTCCGTTTTGATTCGAACAAGGAAATCCACGTTGAACCTTTTCGTTTTGGCTACTAATCTCGATTTTAATACATAACACTTAGATATGGATAGTGCAGTTACATTTAATTAATTATTTTAATTTCGAAATATTTTATCTTTTTTTAATTGAAAGATGAATTCCAAAATATCTGGATGCACGACATGACACTTTAATCTAAAAATTTTCTCGACTTAAGCTATATTAATTGGATTAACTATCCAGCTGTATCAACTGGATGGTTAATCCCCAACCCAGCCCTCAATCCTTCCCCTACATACGATGTTATTAACTACGTATGTAGGATTAGAAAAGAGGGTTCAGGAACATTCGAAAAGCAGTAACCGGATCTACTTTTTCCCTAAGCGTCACTACAAGAAAAAAATTTCCGTGTGAAAATGAAAAAGAAAAAAGAAGCAGATTTGTGTTTTATAGAATCTTCCTGAGTTCCCTAATCTGGTAAAATACCACAACCTTCGATGTCTTTAAAAAACCTCATATGTCTGTTATAGAATATAAGGGCTATTCCATAGAATAGAATACGTATTTACTCAGGGCGAGATTGAGACTAAAAAGTCTCCTCTTACATCTAAACCTACGTCATTTTAAAAGTGGATAAAGACAGAAGAAAAAATAGCAATAAAAATAGAAAAGGAAGAAACTACAGAGTGGATTTTAAAAAAACCCAAGCCCAAAACATAGGGAAAAATGTCCTCTCCAGGAAAACACCCGCAGGAAAAGGGTGTGAAAACAAAACTCGATTCAATTTTTTTTTAACTTTCGAAAATCTTTACACTTGCGTATGTCCTCAAGATAGCCTTTCTGGCAAAGTAGCTGTCAGAGAACTATTTTTGTCGCGAAGTTATCAATAATCGAATTTTCCTACTTTTCGCGAACAAGCATGGCTCATTTTCTAATGCTCCAAAATATTTAAACAAAACAGGCCGAATGTATGATTCTTAGATTCATAATTTAGATCGACTGGATTTTTAGGAATACACGCTAAAATGCATGTCCTAAATGTTGTTCAAAACGCTGTTCAAACTTTCAACTCATCGCTTGGACCTAGATTTGACCTTAGCAAGGATGCATAGCTACACTTTGCCTTTCTGATGCGACCGATAAGAAAAATCGCAGGTCCCAACAGGAACGGTGGCGAAACTGCCTTCGCGGCCCAATGCCTCAATCGAAACCGGACTTTTTTTATATTCTCAGCGAATCCTTACGTAGGAACGGTTACGTCGAGGCGGAACGATCAACAGCTTGCGACTCCTAAAAAGCACCGCACGGAAGTAGGGCGGGAAGAAAAAGCCGATGGGAAATAGGGTGGCGGGGATGGGAAAGGGTGTTGGAATGGGAAGTGGGGATGTGGGTCGGGAATATGGGAGTGGGAAAGAGGCGTGGGGTGGGAAAGAAGTGGGGAGAGTCCGTTGGGTAGAGCGGAAGCAAGTTGCCATGTGATAGAGGGAATGGCGGGAAGAATCGGCGGTAACGGTTGCTATGTACTGAAAAAGCGTTGCGCTCCTGTTTAGGAAGGTGACTGAGGGGCGACCGGATCCCTTATGGCCCTGTAGAAGAGCTTCCTAGTTCGAACCTGCCGATAGAATCAAGGTCGTCGGAAGAAGTTTGAAAGGATGCATTTTGCCGAGAGTTTTTCTCGCCTGTTGAGTACCACTTATGTGCAGATATCTTCAGCATCTTGAGGCTGTATAGAAAAGCATACATATATCGCAGAAGAGTAGGCACATAACATCCTAGCGGTATAGTACTGTCAGGCATGCACCCCTTAACTTAAGATCCCCCAAAAGTTTCTACAAGTGTTTATTCAGAACCAAATTCTCATGGGTCTTATTAACAAATATTTGTGCGCTTAAAAGATATCTTTATAGTTATTTTCTAATAATGTGAATCGATTATTTAACATTACATCGTAAATTGGAAGGAGCTCAAGAGACTTAATCTCAAGCCAGAATTCTTCTTCGAAAATTGATTTTTTTTTAATCGCTAACGAAAGCTATCACAAAATATATAAATAACAATGGTTATTTTGAGGTATTTATCGACTATTTTTGCGTGGATTGAATTTAAAAAATTATTAAATCTTTAGAATGTAATGTTACTGATGATTACATCAATGGATTCTTGTTATTTACTCCATGTTAAATTCGTAAACTAAAAATTCCCTAATTCTCTTATCAGTATAGAGTATTAAAAGCAAAGGTCTTTATTTAGGCAAGGCAGAGACTAGGTTTCTTCATCTGTATAGCTTATTGCAAACGATATTAGAGTACACTGTAAATGCAAATAGTAAAAGAGAGTGAAAACTTATGAAGAAGTTGTGGACATAAGAAAATTTAAAAGTATAGCTAGGAAAGAGATTCATCACAAGAAAACACTACCAAGTGTACCAAAAAATTGCACGAAATTTCCAAGTACTAAACTCAGAGAGTGATTACTTCAAAATGTAGGAAAATACCATGTTTCCGCATACCTAACGACGCCAGTTGCCATGAAGACCAAAATTGACACCTTGGCCAGTAACGTATTCAGGGGAGACAAAGGAACATTTGCCACCCTTCAAAATCAACCTCGAAAGGAGATATTTATACCCGTCTCGCACTTGAAAACATTTAGAAATTTTAAAGTATTATTACTCATTATTAACATATTATTTTTTTAAATCACTGTCCTAATAAACACGTAAATAGACATAGGCATCCGAATTCGTGATTTTCAAGTAAGAAAGTTTACCGAACGTTTTAATGTCCGAAATAGTCTTCCTAAACGTGGGATTATCATCCTCAAGAATGTTTTCTTGTTCCCTCCCCATTTCGAAGATTCTTAGATATGCTACTCACCCTTGTTCTTAAACAAAGTAGAGCCTTTTACAAGTGGAATTGTTTTTCCTCTTAATTTGGATCAATTTCTGATAAAATTCTAACAAAATAGTTTCGAATTCACCAATTTTACATGGAAATTAATGAACAAATATAGACTGGAGACAAAAATTGGCTTATTTTACGTTGCCTGGCAACAGCGAGTCGGATGAGATTCGAAAGCGTACGTGGTGCTTGGATTTGAATAGCATCAGCGATGCAGACCTTTTATGTGCATTTCAATCCAGCACTTCCTCTCAAGGTAGATTTTGATTCAGAAATAACATGCTAAAGACGATATTCCGAACCCAATCCTTTTTATACAGTAACCTAGCAGCAAGTGATGAAGACGTTCCTTGGTTACCTGGTCGTTATCGTCATAATATTTACGAAGCAATGAAAAAATGAATATATTCAGTTGAAAACTGAGATTTCCTGAAGGGGTTATTGACCCGGGGAAATTCACATTCCTTTCTTCCCTTAAAAACTATAAAAATTCATTTTCGAACTCATAAAGGATGGGAATTCCCCCAGTCCTCCAGTGTTTGCGTCAAAATACATTTATTCGACCGTCATATCAGCGTTAGTTTCAATATCACTTGTATCTCCTCCAGAAATCCTACCCCGACCCCCTCCGACCTTCCTTCGCCCTGAGGCGGTTCCCTCGCGGTTTGAAACCGGCCCTGAGGCGCAAACCCACTCCCACTTTCGCCAACTTCCGAACGCGCAGATTCAAATAAGTCCATCCCTCGGAAGCACACAAAGGAGCATTGCCTGCGGGGCGCAGCCATAAAAGCCTCAACATTTCGAAAGACTCGGATGGGAGGAGCGGGTACGAGTGCGAGTCTAGGAGGGGCAATAACGCATTCCGCTACTCAAACCCATTCTTTCTAGGACGTCATAAAATCCACTCTTTCTCTTTAACTACTACCCGCAGTCTCATGCCGGCTACCACCGTCTTTTTCCCTACTATACCCCACCATACTCAACGCTTCCCTTAACCCATGGCTAGTAAATAGAAATTCTTGCATATTACAGATGTAATGTTCGATAGCAACGTAAATTTATTTATTTAATGCAAATCTATAACCAGCAAAATACCATATAAAAAGCCTCGAAAACCATAATATTATGTAACAAAATTCAACAAATTTAAAAAATAAAAATGAAATATATTAATTCTATCATATTTAGCCGGAATTCGTGGAACGTCATTATAAGGAAATAAAATATAACTTTGTAATTTCATGCATTAAAGTGTGGAAATTGCAAAGTTCTTTTTCTTATATCCTTATTTCATTTCCTTAAGACAAATATAGAAAGAAAAGATTAAAGCAAGACATACAGCTAAAATTTTCAATGTAAGTACAGGTGGCTGTCATACTTAAGTTACAATCATGCAAACAGATCTAAAGGAGAAATAGATATTACAATCTTGTGTAGATGCGGCAAGCGAAAGATGAAGGATCGTTAAGTGATGGATATTCAATTCGAAAAACATTCCATAATTTATCTCCTGGGGTCAAAATAACCCCAATTATTTACCATAATAAACGGACCTAATTATTTCGAGTTTAAGACAAGAAAGGTGTGGATAAAAATTAAGCTACCAGCACTTGCAGATTTGTGTTTAACAAATTGAAACAAAATACACCAAGACTCTAGTGCCATTCACTAGGTCACATGCCCCCTTAATGTCGATTCCTCTTGGACCTTATTGGTTACCTTTGATACCTTGCACCACTTCAAAAAAACTTTCGACTTCGTAACTCGCCTTTCCCCTGCCTTTTCCTTTTCCATCCACCTTCAATTGTTATTTTTAACAATCCCTCCCCACTGAAGATCTGCCCTACCTATTTCCTTCGGCCACCGTTTCATTTCTTCACTAAAAGGGAGGCAGATATTCCGAAGCTTTTTCTTCTTCAAGCATTCGTTTGTTTTTCATTAATCCAGCTCACTATTTTCCATCTCAAACAAAAATCACGCCTCAAAGACCTGATCATTAATTAAAGCGTTCGTCACTTAATATTCTCGTTTCTCATATTTCACAATATAGAAACACAGTCAAAACAGTCTGATAAGAAGGAATAACAAGTCATGTCGCTATTTACACTTGTTATTCCTTGAGATTTAGCCGCAAACCTTCAATGTGCAAAATTTAACACCTTTACCTCAATCCTTATCTGATAAGACTTGATTGTTATCATTTAGGCAAAAAGGACGGTAGCCCATTAGCCATCAGTATCAGACTATGATTCAATCTAACTAAATAACTTCTAAACTAATTTCGATACTCATGGATAGTTAATTTGAGAACTGCTATGTGTTCATCAGACGTTAACTACGTTTTAGTGATCAGAAATAGTTCCATAAAACATTTCGGACTCAAAATGTTTGTTAGTAATTTTGGATTGGACCGATATGTAACCCTTCTCTAAATCCAAAATCAAATCGTTCACTTTGTTTTTGACGCACCGAATATTATCCATTAAATCTGATTTGGGAATTGAATGTGGTGTGTCAATGCTTAATAAGTCGAGGGATTCAGGGAAATGAGGGATAATTGACAACGAAAATACTTACAGAGGACAAGGCTGAGGTATTTCACCATTTGAAGGATCAGAAATTTGGTCTCACCTGCAAAATAAATGAGAGAAATTGTCAGAACGATATGAAAACAAGAATATGACGTTCACTGAAAATAAAGCAATTTTGATATGATTAAATAAAAGTGAATGAAATTTTTGTAAAAGAGAGAAGCTATGAAGAGAGAATAAATCATGTAAATGAGGGTATTTGGTTTCAGATATGCAGAGGAAATTCTATTAAATGGGCCATCATCATGAGTTTTCAATGTTTTTCTTTATTACATTATGATTAAAGAATTTCTATAAATTTAACGATAAAATAAGACGAACCCGGCTCTGTTGCTAAATATTTCTCTATTGGGTCGGAACCAAGCTCCCTTATTCAAGTGGCCGAAAGATATTTTAGTTCTCTCTATTGAAGTAAAACTGAAGAAATATTCTTCCGCCGAAAAATTTCTCAACATTAAAAACGACCATTTCTTAAATTGATATATGCTGTTCATTAAATAATATTTTCTATCATACTATTTTTCAACGATAATTTTCAGGTATTACTATATGCTATACTACCTTTAAGAACAATTCGTCCGAATTGGCGATCTTTACGAAATAATGCTACCACTTTATAAAAAAATATGACGATCCATCCTCCAACATCGATGACATTTATGCTCAAAACAAACACATGTAAGACCGACACATTCTGATCTGCATCCGAAATAATTCAGGAGTGATGAAGTTTCAAACCATAGGTGGAAACATTTATTATCTTATTTGTGAGAGATGCTAAAGGAAAACAGCTGGAGAGCAAGTCACGAAAAAAGAGATGCCTATAGCTTAAAGAGTGCATGCATGTCTGAAGCGAATTATATGAGCAAGGACAAGCAAGCATGAAGGTGTACTGTGAACATGGAAAATGCGGGAGAAAACGTGCTTGCTCCGAAAGAGTACCAATATGAATGTTCGTGGGTCTTTACACGTGATAATCCAAACTATATATCCAAATGATTTTATTTATTTTATCAAAACTAAATCACGTAAACTACTGAAACATTAAAAGAAATAAATTCGACCCTGAGTTCAATAAACACTACTCAGATTAAAATTCGTGGGTTTCCTTACAGGGTCTAGGAATATTCGCTACAATCGGTTCGCTACCGACGTTTTCGCTACAAAAGTTTTGCTAACCAATTTGTTGCTGACTACATTTTATTGTCACCCAAGTTCATCTTGGAATTCTTAAAAATTGAATGGGCTTCACATAGCAAGAAACAAAGCCACATATTCAGTACGAGCGAAAGAGAGGTCGGATTATATTGCACGAGAAACTTCCTCGTCGAATCGCCAATCACTAATTTCTTAGAACGTTTGATTCCCATGAATCACAATTTCCGTCCGTGCAGCGTGACGTGAGTTATTAGACGATTCCGAGGAGTTAGAAATGCGAGAGTAAAAGGGAGAAGATGAGGACGTAAGCAAAAAGAAGAGACATTTATTGCACAGTATGGTGAAAACGAATTAAGTTACTTAAGTGCGGTTAATGACTGCATGCATACATCCTTGCATATGTTTTCCCATTCTAGATAACCTCGCTATTTGTCTCGTTTTTCACTACACTCCTCGATGAAAGAAAATAACCACATCTCCCGTTGTGGAACCCTTGAGGATGGCAGCTTTGTTCCGAAATGCGCATAAGGGATTCCTTAATATCGGATATCCCATTGTGGGACCCTTAAGAGTGGAGTCATTGTTTCCGAAATGCACATAGGGTAATTCCTAGAAATCGGTAATCCGGAACTTCTCGTTTGCCTCGAAACGTGACTCTCATCTGCCGACATACGGCTTATGGAGTGATTTTAAACCTCTAACTCCTCGATTATTTTCTATCATTGCAATCTCTAATACTTCAGACTCACCCATACACCTTTTACTTATTTCCTTCATTCTTTACAGTGCATACGTCTTCTTTCTTCGGTATGTCATCCACCACATTAAACCTTTATTCAGCATTCGTTTCTGTCCAGATATTCGATAATTCTATTTTATAACAATTCATTTATAATATAATAACTTATATTAGAAAATCGGTGGGTTCATAATGACTTAACTCCGCTCTTTGGGGCATATTTTTATTGCATCATATTGTATTCTATTGTTTACTTTCCTGGATAATTCTTCTAAATATAAAGCCCTCTTTCAGTTCATGGCGATATTCACAAGCAATGCCCAAAAGGACTGCGACTTATCTTCGGAGATAGGACGTTTATCAATCAATTCCGAGAAGCTTAACCTTGAAATTTTTTCCTCAATTCGCGACCAGTTTTCCTTGAAAGATATGCCTGAAGCGATGTAAACTGAGTGATGGTCTATTCCTTAGTGATAGGCGGAGAAAAGTTTCTTAAAGAATTATTTTTGGAGCTACCAGACAGCCAAGTGGGTAGCGCATTCGCCTTTGACGAAATCTGCTCCGGGTTCGTATATGAATATGAATATGAAAAATGTTATCGACGCTCGCTTTTCTAGTTATTGTCATAATTCTTCGCAAAGAATATAAAAGAATCTCGGCAAAAGTAAACCCGAACCAAATCTACGTAGTTGACGCAAGCTTCTCTTTCTAGATAAACTCCTCCCACTTCGGAACTCAGCCAAGGGAGATATCGCATTCCTGCACGCAGAAAGATGAATAGCGAAAAACTGCTCCTTTCCCGCCGCAGCGCCATTGACATTCAGCGCACTCTGTCGGTGGATCGAAGAAGCATTCCGCCATCGATAAGAAGCCGGAAAATATTCCCTCCCGAACTTCACGACGCGAGATCACGACGGCACGCGTGCCACGATTTCTCCACCCGACACGCGATACGGCGAAAGCACGGGACAGGCACCAGACGCTGGAATGGTGAGCTCTCGAGTGTCAACAGAGGAGCTGCGATAAGGGCAGAAACAGGCAGCAAAACCGAACAGCCACCCAGAGCCTTTGGAGACCAAACCCTCATTCCTCCGGCTGGTGGTTGTCGAGTAGAAACATCTGCTTCGCCGCAACGCCCACGCCTCCTCCAGCAACCCCTCAACTCTCACAGTGAAAGCTTCAAGTACTGCTACCCCATGTCTCGCCCGAAGCGTCCATCAATGCGGCTGAGAGATCATTACACTGGTCATTCATAGCGTTGTAATCTCCATGCTAGAAAGTGCCTCTCAAAATCTTCCACGGTAGGTACTTTAAAGCGGAAATGACAATTATCGACCTCCATCGAGCTATCGATAATTAAATACGATACTTCAATGTTTTATCTATTATCAATTACTAGCGTAGATTTTTTTTAGCTTCCATCAAAATCACAAACAGTTCATACACAGAATATGTAGAACTTGTATGGACGATTGAGCTAGCACTTGAAGAAGTGTAGTTGGAGTAGGGAATCGCCTGGTAGAGTGAATTCGGTGGGGACTTGTCCCGGGGACCGCTATTGTATCCGTGAAGGCCTTCAAGGTACCCTGAAAAAACTTGTTTGATAATAAGTGATGTAAATTGTAAAAATATTGTTATGCATAGACTTATATTGGCATTTTAAAACAGTGGAAATGTACTGAAAATATTTTTTATGTATTGGTGTACTTTTGGACTGGGTGATGGATGTGTCGTGATGTTGTATTTTTGAAACAGGGAGATGAAGGGTTAGATGTAAGAAGAGACTAATTAGTCTCAATCTCGCCCGTAAATAAAGACGATTTATTATTATTATTATGAATTTGTAGTGATGGTGTGTATGCATAACCTGAAAATGTGGTTTGATGATGGATGTTCTGTGGTGGGCGGAAATGTGTTATTGAAATTATCATTGTATATTCTTCTGTATAATGTATTGTATAGTGTAGTATTGTAATTATTGTAGAATAGTAATAAGTTACCACCGGACTATTACTATAGACAATCTGTAACATATATAATAATAATAAATACAATGTTGATGTTACTTTTTGGAAGCATGAGAGTTTAACCACGAAGCATCAAGTAAACTAAAGGGAGCTAATGTTAAGCTGTTTCAAAATTGTAAGGAAGGGGAGTGTGAAAATTTTTTGGAGAATATTGCTACCTTCACCTTCATCATGGTGTGCTGTCATTTTATATATACACGTTATTATGAATTACATCGTTTTATCCATTGTTTCCTATTTTCTGCTTCCTTGTTTTGCTAGCTTCCTTCATTCCTCATCTATCAGCTGAAACTCTTTCCTACCAATTGCTCTCATAGCTTCCGTTAAAATTCCCATTGATCATACCTTCTCTTTTCTAATGATGATCAATTCAGTTTGTTTTGCTCATCGGAATCATTCGTATGATATTTACAAAAACCTCTCCAACTCTTTTAAGTAGTACCTCTTCATCCTTAATTAAGTCATACCAATAAACCTTTTTCAATTTCTGTCAACGTCCACTACTCGACCAAATTCAACAAACACTGATAATCTTAGATATATCATTCTTTAAACTATAATAAATATTCAAAATATATAATGTTATGCATAATGTTCCTATCTTTTCTTAAATCAACGTTAAATAAAGTATTTTTACCTTGAATTCAAAGACCTTCAAATAATCCTTTCACTCTTTAATCATTTTACTTTCATCTGAATTAAATGTCATAATTATTTCTGCAACTTTGTTAGTTAGGCATCTCAAGAAATATTTTATATATGTCGCTGGATCTGCTGGAAGCACACCTCTTTCGACCTCGCTCATTCATTTTGTAAGGGTATGCGTAACAAAAGCATTAAGAATTTCTTCGATTGCGTGTTATGTGCACTTCTTTACATTCCTATATTTAACGAAAACATAAAGAATTGCAGAAATTTTGTGAATATAAAAATTCAGATGATTACTGATCAATTCAACGAAAGCTAGACGACCTAGAAGGAAAGTATACAACGTTCAGTACTTTGAAATATAAGAAAAATACTTTGTACTTTAATAAGACAGTATAATTGAACTACCGTGGTCGTTGAAACTCGCCGTTGGTCTCTTAGTTCATTATATCTTTCCACTACGTTCGGTCAGCGATGATATGTTATACTCAGCATTTTCTTGGTATTAATACTTCCTGTCACAAGAAAACCCAAACATAATTCTAATCATCGTATAATATATATTTCGTTAACGATTTTATTTTCTAACCTATCTTTATCCTACCTATTATCTAACCTATTCTTGCCTTCGACTTTGATGAATTTAATGCAAACCTCAGTATACTTTAAGGGTGCATTTTCAAGACAAACGGCCTCCTTGTTTGTGGCATAGAAGGACGTACGAAATGGAATCCTTTCTGTTGCAAGACGCTCTGGAAGATGGATGGGTTAATTACCTGGCATTTGCACTCGCCGAAGAAATTCCAGCTCCCTTTACATTACAAGAACATTCCTTTGAATATAACAGGAAACGATAACAACGAAACCGCTGTCACATTCGGTTAAAAAAATTTAATTATAGAAGGTATATCCCTTTGATTAAATGTATGAAGATCTTTAACAAATATTTTATAGTTATGACCCAGGATGGATAAGAAAGTTGTAGTTTGGAGCCACTTGATCTAGTGATGTGTCCTAGTTATAGTACATACGTTAAAGTTGTACGTTAATATTTCACGTTTACGTTTCATGTTAAACTTTTATTAGTTCATATAATATTCTTCCAACCCCTTATGCATCGAGTAGGTGATGCGATAAGCTATTAGGCGCTTAACTTTAACCGTTTAAAGTTTTGTAGTGATTATTCCCTTTTGCTTTCTATCATTCCTAGTGCCATTTAAGGAGTATTTCGGTTTCGCTACTATGAGAGGTAACGGAAATTTTGTCAGATTAATTTTCGATTAACAAAACTCTTGCACATAAGGTTTGTTGAAAAGAAAACCTACTGTAAAATTATGCGATTGTTACATGATTGCAGTACGGGCGATAAGATTGAGAATAAGATGGGCTTTCACTAAATTTCATATTGTAGATTTTCCAACCGTAATCACGGGATAGTTCACGGTAAACTTTACCAAAAATCGTTTGGTGAATTCATATATTGAAAAAGTGATGCGTAAAACTAATCATAATTTCAGTAATACCAAAATGAAAACATTACAAGTTTAACTCTCTCGGTATTCACAAATTTCTCTTTAAACTACAGTCAAAACATTAACCTAAAAAATCACCAAAAATGGAATAAAATACTCAGGTTCTTTCATTAGAACTCCCGCTATTTATTATAAAGAGCTTGAAATTCGGATAATTTGCTGCCATCGCATATTACGCGGCACACCAAGAGCTTACTTGCGGCACACAAGTACGGAATTACTGCATGAAAAAATTTTAGCGTCACTTTTTATCTTCGAAAACGTGAATCCCCGAAATATATACCTGGTCTTTACGTAATTCATAGTCCTGTATTGATTTCTCAGAGTAATGAAAGGGTTTAAGCATGCAAAGATGATTTTTTCATTGCCGCAAGCTGGAGTAATCAAGGAAGCTTCTGCAGAGAGAGAGGGTTTAAGAGCATGGCTTTCCATGGTTGGATAGGCTTGACATGACCGGAGCCATCATCCACAGGTATTATCGATTAAATCTGCCCCATGAATGACTCATTCGAAACTTGGAATAGCTATAATCATGGTGATGAGGAACAGCTATTGAAATTTACCTCGCAAGAGATTCGGACGTCTCTTTTTATCGTGACTGAATACCCGTCATTAAAGCGTGGATATTTAAATTTTTTCGGTCCATTAAGTCCAGTCCAGCCGAGGAGAAGTAAATGTAAAAACGGGCGACGGGGTCGGGACTCGAACCCGGATCTTTTACCTGCCGGACGGATGCTCTAACATTTGAGACATCTCGCCGAAAGATCTCACGTCGCTTTACTTTGTAAGCGATACAGAAATTTTGGCAGATTAGAACACCCGCCCGGTAGGTAATTATTTACTAACCGAATTTTAAAAAAATGCAACTCCCGCCTTTGAGTTTCATACATAGAAGTATTGATCGCCTCTTATATTAAAAAGAGTTATACCTTTACATGTATAAAATGAATAAATTTTAAACGATTGAACGCAAAAAACATAAATGCTTTTATGTCAGCTGTTTATGAAATAAATGTAAAATTTATAGACAGAATTTAAACGCCATTTAAAACACGGAATCATAATTCTTATACAGATTGAAATCTTACCATAAATGCAATTTGGTGCTATCCGAAAAGTTTATAGTGATATTTTCCCTACGGACTGAAAAATGTTAACGAATAAACCGTTGGGTCGCGTTAGTTGTTTCGCGTAAAGGAAACTAATATACATTAAGGTTCAAAATTATGATTTATACTTAAAATTAACATTAGCTAATCTAAGGGATAGGCGCAGCCAAGGGGGTTTTAGGGGTTCAAACCCCTCTCCATGAGTACAGGGCCAACACAAACGAAAGCATGCAAGAGTATTGCCTCTCGCAATTATTCCATATAAGAGTATCAAAAAATGTCACAAAATTTCTAAGTACTAAACTTAGATAGTGATTGATTTAAGATGAAGGAAAATCACCATGTTCTCGCATACCTAACAACGCCAGTTGCCATGAAGACCAAAATTGACACCTTGACCCGTAACGTATTCAAGGGAGACAAAGGAAAAAATGTCCCCCTTCAAAATCAACCTCGAATGGAGATATTTATACCCGTCTCGCACTTGAAAACATTTAGAAATTTTAAAGTATTACTACTATAAACTCTGCAATTGAGGCGACTACGACCAACCTGGTTGGTCCGGAGCTTCAGTGTGGTCTGACAAGCGATTATTTCGTGCTACTCTAGAAGTGAAATCGAAGGACTAAAAACACAAAAATTTCTTAGCCCTAAGATTCTCTCTATATCATAATATGATAGTATGGCCACTCGCAATTATACCATACAAACTCCGCTAGAGGTTCTCAGGGTATGCATGTTAAAATAAATCAATTTATATTATTATTGGATTTGGGGAGGAACTATTCCTGCCCCTGGATTGCAGACAATGTTGCATTTATTCCACGGTTCTAAACCTCATCCGTGGACAAATTCTGACTACGCCCCTATATAAAGTAGATAGTCTACTAGTCTTAGTCTACACTTTAATTCTAAAAAAAAAACATAATGCTGGGCCTGAAAGTTAATAAAGACCGACCGGGCAATTCTTCAATTCGGATTAATCAACATTTTGTGTTATCCGTTTTCGCGTTGACTGCTTTCCACCATACCTTCACCATATCCCTATCGCATATACATACATTAAATATCCCTAAATTCGAGAAATTAATAGCATTAAATGATGGACTGAACGGCTTCAAAATAAAGACTGGCTAAATTATTTTTATTTCATTCAGTGCTGACATAGACAACACGCAATTCCATCATTTACTACAAGCTTTCAAAGTGGTGAAGTTTATCTCCCATTAAAAACATGCCATTTTAATTGGGTGATTACGTAAAGGCTCTACACGTGTGCGAGGTGAATGAGATGCAAATACTAATTCGATATGATCTGCTAATAATTTTAAGAGCCTTGTGCACGCAGCAAAAAATTATGATACCAGTAAAATTTGATTTCCCAACATCAAAAGTCGATCTGATACTATCTGCATATTCTGCCTTCATTACCCACCCAGAAATATCGCGATAAAGCAAACATACGACGATGATAATGGGCATTTCAGGTACGATGCTCATAATGGGCATTTCAGGTACGATGCTCATTAACAAGGGCAAAAGTTATGAGAACGACAAAATGTAACAGCACTAAGAGGAGTTTAAGTCGAAAGAAACTCTCCCTTTGGAATTCAGCAGAATGGTTTCGTGGAAAAGTTACATGAAAAGAGATATGACATCACCGTTCTCGGTAATATTTGCAATAACTCACACGAAAGATATAATTGGCAGTGGACGAGAGAGAAGGGAAGCGACAAAAACGATCCAAGTATTCATGGAATAACGAAATAACTGTGTTGGATCAAAATACAGATTTATTACGAATTGCATTATCGTTAGACGATGTAAAGCTACCAAACAATGATTGATAATTTAAATCGATCGATTGTCAATTAAGAATTAATTCATCATATTAACTCATCAATCAAGAAAGAGAGTGTGCAACAAACATAGCAAATCTAAAGGAAAAGAAAGAAGGAACACGGCTGTTAATGAATTAGAGGTTCGAAAACACCATTGTGGAACCCTTGAGAATGGAGACACCGTTTCCGAAATGCGCATAGGATATCAAAAGTTAAATGTTAACCTAAGGGTGGTCATAAATATGAACACTATGATAGTCATTAATTATTAAGGTAAAGTAAACTTAAGGGTTAAATGGTAGATGGGACTCTTTAGTCCCAATTTCGCCCAAATAATTTTATTATTATTATTATTTCTGCAGAATATTCAGAGTGAAATAAATCAGGGCAACGAAACGTAACATTTTTGTACCGGTTTTTGCGTTTCTATGAAGACAAATATCGTTAAAGTTCTGGTTTATCTCCTAACTCATAACAGCGTCGAAACTGTTTGCCCTTTCGGTTCGGTTCCGGTTTTTCTTCGTCTTTCAACGTAGAACATGTTCTAACCGGTTTTCTTTCTTTGCTAATACAAATAAAATGCTAAACCCTTCCTAAAGTTTATTTTTTGTTACGTCTTGATTTTGCGATTAAATTAGAGTTATCTGAATTGTAATTGAAGTAATTGAATAAAACTTGCAATATTAAAGAAAATACAAATAAGACATATTTAATGTAAATCATTCATTTGACTTCCGATCGCTGTTACGCATATTTGGTAAAGTATATATCTAGTACAGTATAGCGTCATCTCTTTGCACTTTAGCTTAGGCGTTCAGCCATTGCACTGATGACAATCTCTGCTCAAGGAAAATCTTTGTCTCCTCAAGAAATTACAAGTTAAATAATTTTATTGTTAATTCAGGTGAAAACAATGGAAAATGTCGCAATTGAACGCGCAATATATGAATATATTAATTAATATATGAAGTAATAAAAATTTTCATAGTGAAACGGTATTGATTGTAATCGTAATTTCAGGACGGAAAAAAACAAGTTTGGTTGCGGTTCGAATGCAAAAATTTTATTTTTTATTTGTTTGGGTTCGGTTTTCACTCCTGCAAAAATAACGTTACATTTTTTTTGTTTCGTTTTCTTTTTGGTTCTGGAATACGTAGAATACAACAGCACAGTGTTGAAACAGACTCAAAATAGGGAGCAGTGACATCCACTCAAGGAATCGTGAAAGGCGGACTTGGAAAGAGACAAAATTAGAGTTCTGAAGGGGAAATACATGAGGTATGTACAGGAAGAGGAACTTTTCCACTCCAGTTCCACAATTTCCCTGTTCTAAAGAGCTTTACAAACCTCAGCCATGATTTGATCCCAATATCATCTCACATGATGAAAGGAGACGATGCCAGCTGGTTTGTTAGCGAAACTTTTGAGAGTTGAAGATCTCGTTCGCGGACGGACAGAGTTTGACGAGATTATCTGAACGCTATAAATGATGGGTTGATTAAAAGTTTATAGACGTTTCCCTCCCTGATGTTGTGGTTAGTTCACGTTTACATTTAAACCGATCAAGCCACCAATGGAGTGGGTGCGAAAACATCGACGATCCTATCACACCCTAACTGCTATTAGCTTCTATAATACTACGAGGGAAAATCGACCAGGAGCAACTTTCTGTCCTGGCAATCACTTCCCTAAATCGCGTTGCTAACTGGAATAACAATATCAGATATTTCGTCGTTGACATCTATAGTGATAAACTTTTCGAAAAGCTTGCGTCGGTAATCAAGTCTTAGCTAAGTCCACCCGAGGGGTTCTATCATAGCCGAAACACTACAGTCGAATCTAAAATCTCCCTTGACAAACCTAGCCGCTCTACATTGAACCATCTCAAGATCGGAGACTAATCCTACTTCGGATCCCAACTTGTACAGCAATATTCGAGGAGAGGTCTAATTAATAAGGAATCCATAAGGATTAATAAGGATTATAAGGAAAAGTACGCTGTTTCCTTTACTCTTGATGAACATCCCCTCAGAATCCTACTGGCTAACCTTTGCATCCCGTTTGCTTTTCCTATTACGCTTCGAATATGCTCTTTGAAGGAGAAACCACATCCGAGCGTAATTCCTATGTATTTGTGATGTCCCACGAACTCCATAGGATGTCCTGAAACATCATACAGTGCGCTGGTAATATTTTAAGAACTTATAAAAGACAGCTACGCACTTCCTTACGTTCAAATCGAACTGCCAATCACTGCACCAACTTGAAATAACGTTTAGATCGTTCTGTAAACAAAGGGTGTTATCATGTGATACGACCTCTCTGTAAATAACAGTATCATCGGCGAATAGCCTAACCTTACACTTAGCTTTGTACTCTAAATCGTTAATGTAGATTAAGAACAAAATCGGCCCTAATACACTTCCCTGCGGTATACCGGATGTGACGCAAACCTCATCAGATAAAATTCCGTCCAAAGCGACACGCTGCGATCTGTTTCCGAGAAATGATTTTATCCATCCAACAACTAGTAGTAGTAGTAGTTAAGCCATTTTAAAACGATAGAAAGAAATGTTTGAGCGAATTTTGGTACGAATAAACGTTTCTATTGGAGCGAATACTAGGGAAAACAGAAATATACATTTTCTCTACGTTGCTGACGATTTAGGGCTTTTAGAGGACTTGTCTTCGAAGAGCCCCAAGGCAAAGAATACCTATTTCGTAGTTTACTTAGAATTTTGATCACCAATCACGCTGTGTCGAGAAGAGTTCAATAAACTACATCAAAGATATGTATTAACCAGAACAATTAACCAGGTTTCGGCAAACTATACCCTTATGAGGAGTACTTCAAAAAGAACGAAAAACAGCCACAGAACTCGTAGTGTTATTTTTCAAAATACACTTTCGAAGAATTGTTGTACGAGGAAGAGTTGTTGATTTGCGTATTTCTGTCCAAGGACAGAACTTTTCATCGAAATAAAAATAGAATTTAAGCTGATTTTGGATTTGAAATGTCTGAAATTGATTAATAATTTGGACTAAACTTATATATTGCCACTTTTTATTCAAAGTAAAGTAGGCCCGATGATGTTTTTATATCATTGGAATTAGTTAAAAAATATTAAATATAGTACAGAAAAAAATCCATGAAATTAAACGGCAAAGAATTATATTAACGTTACTGAATTATAAGATAAAACTTCAGAAAAATGCATTACGGTAAAAGTATAACACAACGGACAAAACGTTATTAAATTAGAGTTTGGAGAAATTACAAATACTTTCCAGGTTAATAAGAAATGTAAGNTAATAAGGAATGTAAGAGTGCTATTTTTATGCCTCAAACTAACGTTTAAAACACTAAACCAAAAACAGAGGAAAATGTTACAAAAATAACGAAAGATTTCTCAAGAAAACGGGCAGTGTTTTGCGCTGGTCTTTCACACCTGTTCCTTCGACGTTCTTTTTACTTAAGTTCCCCTCTAGAAGTTTAGAAGCTTCCATAGCTTCTTGTAGAATTATGCTTCTTGTTTTTTTTCCATATTATTTACGTTTAAAATAATCAAGATACTGTGTAATATCATTAAGGATGGATCAGAACGAAAAAGAGATACTTAAAGAACACGCATACAATCGTAAAGTGATCCAAAGATTCCTATGCTGTAACACCGAAGGCTCTGTAACTTGTAAAAATGTCCAAATCCTAAATATAGCTGTGGTATTTTCAAATTTAAATAACTTGTATTCCCCTGTATGCCTATTATTTAACCCATCGCGCTCTCGCCATTACTTGTAGTAATCAGCAGTCGAGATTAGAGCCCTAACCTCAGCTTTCTCCTTTTCCCACCTCGTAATTCACCATCTCCATTTGCAGACCTCTCGCCTCTCCAAGTATTTGCTCATTCCTTCAATTAACCCTCCCCCAACCTTACCAACCCACATCCAACTTTCACTTCTCCCGTAATTGTTGGTCCTGCTTCAGTTTTTGTCAACACCTCTACGTCAAACTGTGGTTCTTCCATTCACTCTTTAAACTCTAAATCCACAACCTTTTAGACGCGATTATATGATTAGCATGTCCTATACTAATATAATATTACGTTAACATTTAATTACAACGCAAATTAATTAAATGGGCAAAGCCATTGTCAGCAAGCAAATTACAAATTAATCGAAATTAATTTGATTAATTCAATTCACGGTATGATTCAATCAAGAGTACACATAGAACCAAAAACGATTGTTTAAAACCGAGATGACTATAAAAAAAGAAAATTCACTGTGTAAAAGCCCATAAAAGTTCCTAACTTTTATTTTAAGCAACCCGTCCGGATCATCGTAAACAATTTTAACGTTTCCTACAGTAATTAATTCCACGTTTGCAACCAAGCATGATTTTGATGATTAAGCGCATTAATTTTGTAATACAAATTCAAGGCTATAATTAGCTGTTCGTCAGAAACACATTTATTATCATTCATGCTGGAGCGAGTTTAACAATGGCTTTGGTCGTCAAGGGGACAGTTTAATAAACCGTCCAACTTAAACGAAATTTTACTGCGCGTATTCAAGTTTTTCGCAATTTAGAATCGAAAATGACATTTCATGATCACGAGAAAACGTTACCAGAGAGACCATCAGTTTTATTTTCTCGTAATTTGTTCTCATCAATTTGAGCGAAAGATGAATTTGATACGAAAAGGTGACAATGACAAATGGTTTTTTAAATTCTTCCGTTTCCATTAATCCCACATCGTTTCTTTTAATCTCCAATTCTAATGTAAATCAATAACGTGTAAATTTGGGAAATTGTGAAAAAAATGAGTCCTCTCTTTCATACTGACGAAACGTTTATCGAAAATTTTGATAAATACGAAAATATAGCAAGAGTATATAGAGAACAAGTGTACTAACGTTTAGATATCGATGGTATGAAAAACGTATGCGAACGCCAAAGGATACGTTTAGTAAAACAACCATTAGGGATGCTGGTGTGAAAAACAGTGAAAAAGGTGAAAGCTTCCAAAGTAGATCAAAGATGCATAGAATGAGAAACTTTTACTACTTTAACGTCCGTTTCTCCTTTGGAATATTATAGGAGGAGATCGTTGAACGGGAAATTCGACGAGTGTCTTTCCACAACGGATTTCTAATAAAGATCGAGTTCATCCAGAGAGATGTACTTTTGGAGGTATTTTCCGAGAGACCTGGGACTGTTTTCCTATTCTTTCCCAGCTTTATTCCCGTAATTTCTGGGGTCGACTGATGATATTTCACGATGATGATGAATTTTGGTTTTGATTGATGTCTATGTGAGTACCCTGCAAGCCGCCTTTCGGCGTGTGGCAGGGGGTGCATGCACCATGACTCTATTTCCTTAATCGAATATTTTCGCATATCGCGAAAAAAATGAGTTCTTGAATCTATTGGTTCTGGCATCTATTTCTCTAATCTTTCTCGCATTATCGGAACGGCCTATGTAGCATGGTGAACGCATTATATCCGCTACATCATCTCTACACGTGCTTTCTCTGAATTTATCCAGTAATCTGATCCTTTGTTGGACTCTTCTAACTTTCAATGATTCCCATTTTGCGTCCTGTAGCATCTGAGTGACGCTCACTGATTTATCGTAGCAATAATAGCAATAGATGATTGATCTGATATTTAAGGCTGGGTGTCCTACATACCGCCAACCCTTACAAGGAAAATTGGACACTCAAACATACACAAATAACCTAACCAGAAAAGTCCAATTAACCGGGATTCGAACCCGAGAACTAGGGGTTGGAGCGCTAGCACACTACCCAACCCGCCACCCCATCCGGTTCCTTGGTGTTTTATATGGTAAGCACTAAATTACAGAGAATTCCTATATACTTCCTATACGTGATTCCTATATACTACACCTATTAACCAGCAAAAGAATCAAATTGGAAGACGAGGGTGAATTAAGATGGGATACTTTGGTTAGAGAGGCGAAAATTGCTCGCCATGTTAGTGATAATAACAACAACAATAATAACAACAAAAACGCCAACAACAACAATAAACAACAACAACTTTTATAAGTGGCAGGTAGATAATCCCAATTACATTCAAAATGGACGAACACATTATTATTATTATTGTCATTATTATTATTCTGTTCCATATAAATGTAAGATCCATCAAAAAACATTTTAATGAAGTTAAACTTTTTATATGTAACATTTTAAAATATGTAAATATTCATTTCCTTGCTCTGACTGAAATCAACCTATCAGACAATGATTGTTTTTGTTATCACATAGATGGCTTTAGGGCTTTTAAACAAACAAGGAACAACAGGAGAGGAGGAGGCATATTAATATATGTGAATAATGATTTAGAATTTATGGAATTACATGCTAACCCCTCATCTTTTGAAGCTGTTCTTGGTAACATAAATTTAGGAGATATTGAGTATACAATTATAACTTGTTATAGACCTCCACAACTAAGTAAAAATGACTTTATTGATGAACTTGAGACTACATTGAATAATATTTCCACAAAGAACGTCATCATCTTAGGAGATATTAATATTAACATAATGAAGCATATAGATATATCTGTTACCAAATATCGAAACTTGTTAACAATGTATGGTTTTGATGAGATTATTAAGAGTTACACAAGGGAAGAATTAATAGGTAATACCCTTGTCCAATCTTGCCTTGATCATGCATATATGAGATCTAGTCACCACAAGTCAGAGGGTATGATAATTAAGAGCAAGATTGCAGACCACTATATAATTGGGGTAACAATTTTAAGCAATAGTAACAGACAATGCATTCAAGAAAAAGATGATGTAAGTTAC
>KZ309145.1:5116-26353 GCA_000376725.2 Ladona fulva | reverse complement strand
GCGATCTTGCAGTAAATGAATCATATAATAATTAAAAGTCCGATCAGTTTAATTTATAGCACTAATTGGTTAATCTACATTACCATTAGCTTAATTTCTATGTGTAACCATTTGTATGTTAATCGCTTTTCATGGCTTATTGATTGCAAATGGACTACATGTGCTATATTAATTGCATTATTTCACATTTACAGCAATGTTTTCATGGCGGTATAGAAGTTCTAATACGGATAATAAGCAATCAATTATTACGTGATGAGAAATATATTTATTCTCCTCAATATTTGGCGTTTTTCCGGAAGGAAATCAGGCTACAAAAACGGGATGCGCTTGAAAACAAAGCCGCAAACGAAAACCAGCGACAAACCGCTTTCACTGTCACGCAGGCAAAAACAGGGTTTCATTCTCGCAAACAAATTAGCCTCCCGCAATTCGTCGGCAAACAAACCTCAGCGGCGAAATAGCTGACGCTCGATCGAAAAAGGCATTTGGTTAAACCCATCTATTTGTAAGTGCAAATAGCATTTGCGGTTGGGGCATTATTTCTGCGACTAGAAGCGATTCCGAAACGGCAAACCCCATGTTAGACGATCAGCAAATAAGAAGAGATGATTTGGAAATGCGTCCCATTGCGTTGCTTGGCAACATTCTGAGAATGAACGCGGATTCTGGGGAATCGAGCTAACGAGAGGGTCTCGTCATCAAAGCCATTACCGAGATTATAAGGGTTTAATGAGGGAGCAAACAACCAAATTATAACAGATAAATAACAGTTCTAAATGATCCTCAATACCATTTTCTCATGAAGTGATGCTTTGTAATGACTAAATGAGAATTTATTTGACTGATATAGGCTCCTAATACAGTGCTACAGAAGCTAAAATCTATGTTGCAGCTATGCTTTCTTACGACAAGTATTTTATACTATACTAACTGAAGTGTCCTTATTCTCCTGAAGTATTTCATACTATACTAACTGAAGTGTCCTTATTCTAACTGAAGTCTCCTGATTCTTAACGGGGAGAATGTGAGAACGCATGATCTCGGATTCAACAATGGAATTAGTCGTCAGGGGAACGGTTTGTTTACAACCTCAAAATTTTGGAAAAGTTTCATTTTTTATCAAAATTCACGCAATTTTAAACAATAAACAATTTTCGACGACCAAAATAAGAATTTTCACTCAACTTCCCTTCTCTTGGTGCTTATCTCGATGTCATGCAACTATTCCTTCTTATTTAATTTAATAAAACTAAATAAAAGATTTAGGTTGATTAAATTGACTGAAGCCCCGGATAATAACAGAACACGGAAGCTTTCTCGCGTTTTAGCGAAGAAAAAATTCTTGAAATTTTCACATGAGTTCGTTCGATGAGGAAATAAATACATGTGCTATATCTGCAAACTTTCGCTATGCTAAACTCTTTTTTATGGCAAAATGGAACCGCTTTCTGATAAAACACGACGTAAAGGGCAGTAGAAGTGGATAACAATAACAACAACAATAATAATGCTAATAATAATAATAACAACGACAATAATAACAATGACAAGAATAATAATAATGACAATAATAATAATATTCTCTCTCTACCTAACATCGTAAATCGTTATATTATGCACAAAATATAATTATAACTCTTTGCAACTGTAGGACGACAAAGAAAAGAACCCACGTAGCGGGAAAACGCCCACAGAGAAGGGGGGTGAAGTCAACCCGCGAAAACACCATAGATGCATATAAAGACAATATATAAAACAATAAATTTAAATAGCAGGTAATCGAAAATGAGAAAAAATGAAAATTGAATTACAAGCAATAAAATATAGAGAATGTAAGTTTTAAAGCTACGTACATACAGTTACGAAATGAAATTACGTATCTAAAGATAGCAATAGTTCGCTAGGTTAATTGAAATAACATGAAAAACTCGAAAAAGTAAGATTATCTCATAGCTAATTGTCATTATTTCAGCTAGAGGCATTCGTTAAATGGGGAATATTCATATCGAATCGTCATGTAATAATCCTCATCATTGAACTTCACCACAAATGAAGCAGTGCATAGCAACGAAACATTAACACTTGGATACCAGTGTTAACTAGTTATTAGTCTCCGACTAATAATACATTGAAAATAGAGAACTTTAAATATAAATGACCCGTTTTAAACCCGTTTATTTTTTGCTAGGAACGAATATTACGCCAGATGACAGAGCCAGAATCTAAACTACAGCGAAGTAAACATTCACCGTTCATTGAACCATCGTATTGATGAGCTAGAATTTTCAACAGAATCAAATAAATTCATAGAAAAAGAACGCCAGCACGAAGATCACGCGAAGTTTCATAGCGTTGTCAGACACGCACGTGCTCCGGAGCAGAAGCCTAGAGGGATCAATTTCAAACGGAAAAACCTACCATCGAAACAGGGCTAGAGATAAATGCTCAAGTTTCGAAATTCGCACTGAGAGAAACAGAGCTAGTATCGATGATTACATTAAAAAAGACTCTCAACATGACCTTATTTTTACGCTGGGATCATGGCGGGAGGTTGGGACGCCTTTGTCGGCAAGGAGTGGCCCTTTAGCAAGCGCATACATGAATACATGAATGTGGAAATATTAATGGAGAACTCGCAACTCTTGGCGACAACGCATAACATTCTGTATAAATCCAGAAACGAAAAAAATTCAATTAGAAAGTTGTAGTTGAATCGAAAAAATCGTTGTTGATTTATTCAATCTTCACCGAGCTTAGTTCTTTAAGTCGTCCACGAAAATCATAGAAATATAACCAGATATATGAGAAAATGAAGGAATCGGCACACCTTCAGAAAAGATGAAATCCCGACCATTCACCTCTTCTATTCACTTTCTTTGTGGAGCCCCCTGATGATGGAGGGATAGTCTCTGAAATGTACATAGGGATTTCCCGGAGTCTGCCCTGCAATCCGGAGCTTCCCGTTTGTCCCTTAACACGAGTTCCGCCTGCCGAAATACGGCTAACAAAGTGTTTTTAACCTCTAATTCATTAACAGTCGTGTTCCAAATAACTTTTCTGTCGACAAATTACCTGTCAGATTGTCTGGAAAAATATTAGATCTTTAATAACTTTTATAAGTCTAATTTTGATGAGGGTCTTTAAGCTGACACCAATATCCGTATATATTCATTTAATTCTTCATTATTAATTTATAATTCATATATTTTATATTATAAAAATTGACCGATTCTTTATCGAGCTGAGATGCTCAAGTAGTACAAGGATTTACACAAAATCATAACTTCAACAATCGAATTTGGTCGCTATGGGGACGATTATCTAAAAATTTGAAATTTTAAGAAAAATGTGAACTTTATGCGATTTCAAATAGTTATATTTCATGATAAAAATTTTTTTAAAACTTAGTAAATTTTTCACTCCAGTGCTCCTGATTCCTTGCGATATTTCTTCTTTTTTAAATTCAAAAATAAAAAAGGACCACAAACGGAACGAAAGACGAACTGAAACATGAAATGTAACATTCATTTCTAAATAATTTACAGTCATTTCAATAAACAAGTATTTGTAATCCGGCGATCTTGCAGTAAATGAATCATATAATAATTAAAAGTCCGATCAGTTTAATTTATAGCACTAATTGGTTAATCTACATTACCATTAGCTTAATTTCTATGTGTAACCATTTGTATGTTAATCGCTTTTCATGGCTTATTGATTGCAAATGGACTACATGTGCTATATTAATTGCATTATTTCACATTTACAGCAATGTTTTCATGGCGGTATAGAAGTTCTAATACGGATAATAAGCAATCAATTATTACGTGATGAGAAATATATTTTTACTCCTCAATATTTAGCGTTTTTCCGGAAGGAAATCAGGCTACAAAAACGGGATGCGCTTGAAAACAAAGCCGCAAACGAAAACCAGCGACAAACCGCTTTCACTGTCACGCAGGCAAAAACAGGGTTTCATTCTCGCAAACAAATTAGCCTCCCGCAATTCGTCGGCAAACAAACCTCAGCGGCGAAATAGCTGACGCTCGATCGAAAAAGGCATTTGGTTAAACCCATCTATTTGTAAGTGCAAATAGCATTTGCGGTTGGGGCATTATTTCTGCGACTAGAAGCGATTCCGAAACGGCAAACCCCGTGTTAGACGATCAGCAAATAAGAAGAGATGATTTGGAAACGCGTCCCATTGCGTTGCTTGGCAACATTCTGAGAATGAACGCGGATTCTGGGGAATCGAGCTAACGAGAGGGTCTCGTCATCAAAGCCATTACGGAGATTATAAGGGTTTAATGAGGGAGCAAACAACCAAATTATAACAGATAAATAACAGTTCTAAATGATCCTCAATACCATTTTCTCATGAAGTGATGCTTTGTAATGACTAAAGGAGAATTTATTTGACTGATATAGGCTCCTAATACAGTGCTACAGAAGCTAAAATCTATGTTGCAGCTATGCTTTCTTACGACAAGTATTTTATACTATACTAACTGAAGTGTCCTTATTCTCCTGAAGTATTTCATACTATACTAACTGAAGTGTCCTTATTCTAACTGAAGTCTCCTGATTCTTAACGGGGAGAATGTGAGAACGCATGATCTCGGATTCAACAATGGAATTAGTCGTCAGGGGAACGGTTTGTTTACAACCTCAAAATTTTGGAAAAGTTTCATTTTTTATCAAAATTCACGCAATTTTAAACAATATACAATTTTCGACGACCAAAATAAGAATTTTCACTCAACTTCCCTTCTCTTGGTGCTTATCTCGATGTCATGCAACTATTCCTTCTTATTTAATTTAATAAAACTAAAATTTAGATTTAGGTTGATTATTTAGATTTAGATTTGTATATACGCCAGTGGCGTATGGCAGGTGGTGTATTAACACCTTACCTAATCTACCTTGTTACCTTCTCTGATGCTATACCATACACTATTTAATGCCTCAACGAAAATCCTAGGTGTATGGCATAAATTACTGAGCACTTTTAGATGTATTGACGAGTCATAGCCACAGGATTCAGAGAGGAGTGGAATTGGGAGCTCTGACCCTCGAACATCTAATTCCACATCAGACAAGCGCTGTATTTTGCGATATATTTATATCTCTTTCATTAAATAGGAGATCATTATGGTGGAGTTTAAATGTTTTACTCCTCATATGAGATTTTCTCCAGAATATACAAATGCATGGTTCACACGCCGCGGAATAGAAAAAGTTGGGAAGTACTCTTCTAGAGGATAACAGTAATAATTCGCATTTATTTATTAGGCGCATTTTATTCAAGTTTGGCCATTCTTACAATAAACCCTATACGAAAGCATACACACAATCTACAATGCCCATATCGAGATTCGAACCCGGGACCTCGGCGTAGCATAGTAACGCTAACCACTACGTCACCGACTCAGGCGAGATCGACCAGATAGAGCGACGGCACTGAGTCCTTAGGACACGAATATGTCAATAGTTGACAATAAAGTTTTGAGGCCAGAATGTAAAGGTTGAAAGGATATTGCGTTATGAGGAAACACCTGTCATCTGTCGAAAATGCCGCTCAAAACAAGAAAATGTCACGGGCAGATTAAACGGGAATTGTATTTTTTTTAATCAGAAAGAAAAAAAAGAACAAGTCAATCAAGCCGGTAATCCGTGGTAAAAGGTGAAACAAGAGGTCAACGTACTATACATCATTTCCGTACAAAGTAGTAAAACCAGAAATCTATTACTGCCACTGGACGAAATCGATAGATATACACTGGTTAAAGATTATAATAACCGAGCTTTTGATACCGTAAATGGCTTTGAATCACTGACAAGATGGTGACTACGATTTTTTCCGATATGCTGACGAAAATTCACTCTGCTTGTCTCCTCTAGAATGCTAGGTTAGGGAAAGGCGGTCCTTTTTGTAAAGAATTGCTACGATAAATCAGTGAGCGTTCCTCAGATGCTTCAGGACGCAAGACGGGAATTTTTAGAAGTTAGAAGCTTTCAACAAAGAATTAATTTACTTGATGAGTTAGAGAAAGCACTTTTAGAGACGATGTAGCCGATATAATGCGTTCACCAATTTACATGGGCCGTTCAGATACTGCGAGAAAGATCAGGGAAATAGACGCTAGAACCAATCGATTTAAGAACTTATTTTTTCAGCCAACGATACGCGGGATCGATTAGGGAAATGTAGTTATGGTGTATGAACCCCCTGCCACACGCCAAAAAATTGGCTAGCAGGTTACTTACATAGACATAGACAATGTATTTTCGCAAAAAGATTGAAAATCTTGTTCTACTGGTCAGTGAGTTTTATTAATCCAGTCAATGATAAATATTGAGTTAATATAGCTGTAGTAAAATAATAAAAAAAATATGCACAAATGGGTCATGAAATTTTTGGTCATTAACATTGGAAGACAGTGATGCTGTATTAATGATATATCTAAACATGAGTTTCCATGGTATGGTTTCACCGTGATATATTAAATTAATTCGTCCTAAAAACTGCATTCATGCTACATAGTCTCAAATACGCATTTAAGACCAGATAGCTGGCTTAGTTGCGAATTTTCCTCACAAATGAACGGCTTCCATATTTCCAATAACATATCAAATGTCTCGAGATGTTAACATCTTTCGGATTGAATTAGTTGCAGAGATGGATATTAAAATACCAGCGAAAGGTTTGCAGTGAGTTCTTCGCCGGCGACGTGAACAGTAATGCTTGAAATTCCGTCTTTACATTAGAGGAATATCGCAAATTCGACGACAAGTAGATTCTCAGAAGAATCGTTATCACGGCAAGTGTTTGGTCCTTAATCCTATATTAATATCTAATTAAATACTATCAGATAATCGAGTTCGTGAGGAAACTGATGCAATGACACCCCCTGCCACTAGTGACTTGGCATCTTGAAGGTTAGGCAATGAAAGCCAAATGGAAATCAGAAAATTAGGAAATATGCAGCGATCCACTGGAAAATAGCAATCGGGCCACATCTGGACAATTTAGGGTTCGAATGAGGATCGATGGACTTCAGTTTGCGATGCACTTCTGGTCGCTCTTTCCGTATAGCATCAGAGAAGCTAGTAGGGTTGATTAAGTAAGGTTTTCATGTACCCCTGTCACATGCCACAAGCAGATTGCGGGTCTAAATCCAAGAGCCAAAATCTCAAAAAATCTAACGTCTTTATTTTCCCTACTCGTAGTAAAGGTCACATTCAGAATTTTCGCTTGGGGGGGTTGAAATTAATTATTGTAACCTGTAACCCCATTTACGTTGTAATGTGAACTAATTGATTCTCGTCATAAGAAAGTATTGCCCATAAATAAACGTTTCGAGCGTCCAAATATATTTATTGATAAGACCCTTGAGAATTTGATTCTGAATAAATACTTATGGAAACTTGTAGGGTTGTGGGCTTAAGCCCCCTGGGTGCGCGCCAGCTCTTTGTTGGTATCCTACTTTCCTCGGGATATCCATTAGGTTGGGTTATATCCTTCGGTTGGCTACAAAAATATTTCTGTAAACATTCCACTTTTTTAATATATTTAAATTTTGCATGTTTGCATTCCTTCAAAAACTACATAACGATTCTTTTATTAATCGTATAATAAGTTAAATAAAAGGTGTATGGGTGTCAATGAAAAAGGTATACGTGTACGGATAACTTTGAAAGCTTTCCCTCAAAAGAGAAGGTTATTCGAAATATAATATATTTACGATTATTTGAACAAACTTCGAGGGAAAATTTATTGACGGTAGAAACGGCGAGATAAAATAGTTGGAAGTAATATAAATGTTCCCAGCAAATGAAAGAACATTTAGGAAAAACCTAAAAACAGTTGCCTGTTTAGATGTAGGTAGCTTTATTGTTATTTAAGCTGCAGATATTAAAGGAAAGTAACCTTCTCCCCAGGTCTCCCAAAGGGAGACCTGGGTTCGAGTCCCAGTCGTGTCGCTATTTTTCACACTTGTTACTCCTGCTGCAGATATTGCAAACCTTGATGTTATCGTAACTACTAGACAGGGATATTGCTGTATTTGGATGTATAAATTAGTGTGAGATTTGAATATTTAAAGAAATTGATGTATGAATGGATATGTTTAATTTTGGGTGATGTGTAGAATTGTAATGATGCCTCTGTATATTTTGTACGTATACAATTAATACTTCGCTCTAATGTAATGTATTTCAACATGTAAAGACCTGGCCACCTGGCTTGAGGCCTATCTGCAAGGATTCAATATTAATAATAACTTGGAATAATCCTCATCAACAACTTAGCATGCGGTACCCACATCCATAATATATGTGTGAGTGAAAATTAAGAAACTCGGATTCGTCACGGAAGGAATCGTCAGAAGGACAAGGTAAAAGTCCGCGAGAGATGCTACATTACGTAAGGCCTCGCCTTGGGTATGCATGTAGCGTACGGGATCCTGTTTACAAGTGCTTATTGGGAATTAGAAAAGAGTACAGCGAAAGACCAAGCGTTAAGTAAAAAATTGCTACGACAAATCAGTGAGCGTTACTCAAATGCTTCAGGACGCAGGATCCGAATCTCTGGAAGATTTAAACGAAGACTTAATGTACATGATAAGTTCAGTAAAAGTACGTTCTTACAAGATGTATCGGATATTATGCGTCGTCCACGTTACAAAGGCCGTTATGGTACTCGAGAAAAAGTCACAGGAATATATGCTAGAACTAGTCGCTTCAATAATTAGTTTTTCCTGGAACGATGCGCGCAAGTAATCGATTAGGGAAGTAGAGTCATGGTGCATACACCCCCTGCCACACGCCGAAAGGCGTCATGAGGTTACATATAGAGACGTAGAAGTAGAAGTAAGATTGGTGTATGGGTGTAAGTGAAATAAGGATACAAGCACATGGATAGCCTGATGAGGGTCTATGGCCCTCGAATGAAGTTCTAAAAGGGTCGATTTATGCGAAAGTTTGAGATGGCGTATGACATGAATCGAAAGGAAGAGGAGAGGAGAGTAGAGAAAAAAGCCTGTTGAAAGCGGTGAATAACATGAAAGAGGAGGGTAGTGAAGGATAAAAGTGAAGGTGTGTGGAGGAACACAGATATTTCTGAGGGAATAGTCGTAAATCCGTACATCATACATTAGGCTGGGAAAGTGTTGCGGGAGGAGGTCATTAAACAGCGTGTTTCAATGTATGTAAGCATGTACTTTGAAGCAAAAATGGAAAATAAAGTGAGGAGGGCGAATGGAAATCATGCGCACATGCACTGTTTACAAGAGAAAAGTCTGAGAATGAAAGAAGTCGACGAGGAAGGAGTTTTTGCCTCGCCGACCTTCCACTCCCATCTCCATCGCAGGAAGTCAGCTATGGACGTATTTGGTAAACAGGTTTCTTCAAGGTAATACTCCCCTGTTGAATACTGAATTCTCTCTCATGGGAATTTGAGGCGAAGATGCACGGAGATGTCAAAAATGAAAGGAAAGGAACAGCAGCATAGATACTACCTGCTTCAGAAGTATGACCCCCCAAGACGCTGTTCCATTGTTGAAATCGCATTGTTTGATTGTTACCAATTGTTGGCCTCTTTGTTTCCATGTACATTTCTACAATTTCGGCTTCCATTGTTGCTGTAAACGTTGCGTTTGTTGCAAATGTAACTGATAGAGGCTACGCGATGATTTTTAAGAACCTGATTACTCAGGCTTCTCTAAGTAGAGCATAATTCACCATGTCTTTAACGTGAAGTGAATAAACCATTATACGTTATTCTGGTGATATTTCTTGTAAGGATTGATGCATGACACCACATTGGCTGGTGAAGTGAAGCAGTGGCTACCCTCGGTTGCTTTTGTTATCCGGCTCTGAACAAAGGATTGACCAAATAGCGTGAGTCCTATCTTCAAGTAATCGTGCCCTAAATTTCCTACTTGACATCATTACTTTTACTTCTTTATAACAAAACCCTCTCTCTACGTCATCCATCAACTTTTCTCTGTTTTCCTTCATCTTTCCACTCTATACTACCAATAAATATATTTACTAGTCATGCGTTCTTTCATCCAGTACACACAGCACCCCATTCTTATGCCTCTGAAATATATCTATAATTATAACCCTTGAATTAATTAAAAGTTTGTCTAGCGTTGAAAGTGAAATGAAACACATAGGATGATTGAATTACTGCCCAAACATATCTCATTCATCAAATTCAATTGAAAACCTGTTATTGGTATTTTGATAAACCGAAAAGAATTTCCCTTTCCGCAGCTTGGAAAAAATGAAAAATTAGTTTGACAGACACAGCTCAAGAGGATGCCCCAGAGTTGCTATGACGACTGTAATGTATTCTTATTCGCGGGGGATCGCTTCGAGCTTCGCACACGCGTTTCAAACTCCTTCCTTTTTCGGATGCGGCCTTCGCTGTTCTTTTATTGACGGTTTGCGGGAGGTCCCACGCGGTCGTCAAATGGGGATTGATCTGTCCCATTCACGAGCGCGCGAAAAGTACGCGGGCGCCCGCACAATGAGATGGAGATTGAGAGAACTACGAGGGATGAATATGCAATAGAGCGGTTTCAAATAGCGATGCGGCGCCAGTGGGTAATCGACGTGTGGTAATTGCGCAGTTGGAGGATAGGCTTTGATGATCTGGTCCTCGAGTACGGAGTGCGAGACAAGATGATGCATACAGTGAGGTCTCTTTTTATGCGGTAAGTACGTTCAATAGTTAACGATACTAAAAATCGTGCATAGAGTAACTACCACTGATAAAATGAGAATAACATAAATGGTGTGTGTGTGTGTGTGTAGAGTATGATTTATTAATTTTTTTAGAAGTAAAAAACTCATTCATTTCTCATTTTATGAGGGTTAAATGTAAGAAGGGTCTAAGAAGTCGAACTCGCCCTTGCATAAAGACCTTTTATAATAATAATACTAATGACAATAATAAATTTAATAATAATAATAATAAAACCCGCCAATAACGACCAAATAATAGACCGAATATAACTGTTCATATAAAACAAAAAAATTGACATATCTAATAGACATCTCCATTCCAAATACAGGAAATGTAGACGCCAAACAAAGAGAAAATAGAGAAATAAAAACCCATGGCCGAATAGACAAAAGAAGTCTGGAACCTAAACTCTGTCAAAACTGTCCCAATAACAATTTCAGCAACCGGTGTCGTACCTAAAAATTTACGTAACTGGGGCAGTAATTCTGAAAGTCTTTCCCTGAATAAATTTCACCACGATTAAAGAATTAATTAAGGAATAAACTAAGCCACAAGAGAAGAATAAAAGCCGGCACAGTATTATAAAATATGTATAGTACTTAAAATGGACATCAACCATAGTTCACTTCCAATAAATTCAATGGTATTTGGCCGGACTTCGTGGAAAGCCATAATGACAAAATAAATTTTGTCATAGTTCACTTATTATGCAGGTGTCATGGTTCTGTTAGAGTTAAAAAGAGAATTTAGAAGAAGAAGATTTTATTAATTAAATCTGGTGACAGTACCAAAATTGAGAATTTTCCCAGCTCCTGACTAGTATTTTGAGAGCTACAAAACCTTAAAATATTATTCCGATTTCCTTTTGACAATTTTTTCTCGACCGAATGGGCTTTAGGAATAACCGAAAAATGTAAAACATTTTAGCTAATACCACGTAATCTTACACAATGCCACCTTTAATTCGCGAAATGTATAGTCCCTAGTCGCTGTGGACGAGCGCCACGCCCGAAGATTGCAACTCTTTAAGATTAAGCTCAGCTCAATCCTTGTAGCGACAAGGCACTTTAATCCTGACTAGAACACGTGTCACGCAAGGAAGGATACATTCTCAGACGACACCCTTAACGATCTTAATACCTCGAGGTGCTTCGTCTAGCTTAGTTCGGGCATGTTAAGTGCAGACAATCTATTTGGTGGAAAAACGGGAGCAGGGGGCGTAGTGGAATGCAGAAGTACAGCAAACTCCGCAAGGGCGCTCCCCCTGCTGTGTAATAGCAGATCATAGCTTTAGCTTAAGTTTGTATACCCAAGAATGTAATGACCAGCGATTCATCGTGATCTTTGACGCAGAACCACGCCTTCCCGTGGTGAAATGGTTACGCCGCGACCGGGCGTGGAATAGATCGGGGTACCTCATTGTCTAACCCATTCCCTCCTTCCTTTTGTCTTCCTAAACATACTTACATATCGACAACTATTATAGACGACTAAACCACACTTTTATTAGTTTTCTTCTAAATTCGAATTGAAAATGAGGATAAAAAGAGTGGAATAGAGTAATTAAAAGCTCTCGTTATGAACACCTATTAAGCCAGAAATATCTCACAAAGCAAACCACAGACTTAATGCAAAATTCGGAGAACGTTTCACCACAGAGTGTTACGCGGCTCTCTAACAACTTTCAACGACGCACCGACACTGGTTAGGAAACACTGATATGTGTTCCTCTCCACAGAATACAAAAATGAAATAATCAGAGGCCGGAGGCACATTTTACACCCGGGAACCAAGTACTCTACGTGCGGCGGAAGGAAAATCTACGATTGATGGAAAAGACACCGCAGCTGATTCACTGCTTCATTCTCATCCTGCCATATATGAGCGAATTTACTTTATTACTTTATTTACTAGAGAAAGTTAGATTTCCAATATCCGTTCAAAATTAATTCAACAGTTATTTGTGACGTTAGAAACGTAGTGACCACATGCGTTTGACTCAAATTCAATAAAATCAAAATTTGCGACTGTCATTAGCTGCAACAAGTTAATCTTAATGCATCTTAATCAGTTAGCACGAATTTATCGCAAAAAAAGTATATTTGAATGATGAACAAAATGTCAGAAGCATAACTTTTTGTCTCACTTGAAGAATCATTGACTAAAATAACAAAAGTGAGTGATGTATTTGCTCGGGTTGTTTCATCTTTGAGATATTGTACTGGATTATTTTGAATTCATAAAAACTCCAGGTGCTCTTGCCTAAATTTGTGAAATGTCATCTAAAATAAATCCGGAAACATTGCGTAATATTTTCCACAATTCTTTATTTTGGATGACCGTTATGGCCGAAACCGGTCGCGTTACATAAAGAATTGTGGGAAATGAGGAGCACTGTTCTCTGATTTATTTTATAAGTTCCCGGAAAAAATTAAACATATGATAACATGAGGGAATTCCTGAAACCGTAAGGTTTGTATGTATCAGGTTTAAGAGGGGTCCTGATGAGAAGATTTTGGAGACGAATGAAAGTATAGTGAACGAGGAATGGAAATAGATTGGCGGAATAATACAGGAAAAAGTCCCAAAATAGACGAGAAAAAGAAGCGAGGCGTAAGACTGAGAAGGCAACACAGATTTCCATGAAAATTGGTAAATGGGTAGACGAAGAGTAACCCCCAAATACGGTTTTATGAGCAGTATTTTTCCCGGAAAATGGCCATAAAATGTTTAAATACTCCTCATAATTGTTAATGCAGAACAGTCAATTAAGATCCACAGCCCAAATTACTGGCATAAATAAGTTGCAGATTTATTTTGCGTAAAAAGCTTGTCAACCAGACACCAGAAAAAATTAAATATCTGACTCAGCTATCATAAGTTCGAGCCCGGAAAATCCAGAGCTTCCGGTATTTCTGCTCGTAAGAATACATAGTGCCGATTTACAAAAAAATACTTTTGATGAACTTCCTGGTAAACGACATTGGTGTTCACATCCTCTTACTATCGTTCGAGTAACTGTATGCTTTCGGGAAAGGCATGAAAATATTAAAAGAAAAGTAAAAAATATTTCTCAAGAGATGAGTTCGTAGCGGTCTGGCGTCGAACCCAGAACCGGGTATTACTATTAAATAAAGTCAATGAAATTGCTTATTTGTAGTCTCGAATTCTGCTGCACGGTTTGGAATCCCCATGAAATAGGATTGGTTTCAGATTTAGAGATGGTCCAACGAAGAGCATCCTGTTTCGTCACTGGTAACTTCAGGTTTGACAGTAGTCTTACGGCTATGATTAAATCCCTCGAGTGGAATTCACTCCAGGTGAGAAGAACAGATTATCGACGGAAACTTCTCGACAAATTGATCGATTCAGAATTTTTAGAAGAAGTTGAAAACGAGCGCGATCTTCGAGAGACGACGACCAAGCATGACAAGGAAATAATCGCTAAAACAGATACTTACTTCTGGTCGTTCTTTCCGCAGAGCATTAAAGATGCAAACAGGATGGATTAGGTTGGGTTTTTGGTGATGATACACTCGCTGCCATGCGAGGTATGAATCAAAACCTAATATATCTTAATGTTACTATGTCACTACCTTTAACGATAATTCGGGTTAGGATTCTATAGCTTTCCAAATAGTTCATCAAACACGTTTTTTTGTAAATCGGCAAAATACACAATGTAAGGAACGAATCAACGAAAAACACGAGAAAACATGGAAAAATCCAACGAGAAAAAAATCGAGCGTAAGAATGATAAGGTATTTTACCTTTAGTTGAAGATTGCGTTAATCTAACCCTATATAATTAAATGCGTGTTCCGTTTCCATATAACCAGAAATGAGAGTTTAAAAAATAATTCGTATATGAGTGCAGAATGAGGAAAACTCACCAAACTATAAAAACCGTCCTCGCTTCAAAATGTAAACTCAAATCCCTCATCAAGCGAAATCTCAAAATGCGATTTAAAAGGTCGAATCGGATCTCCGCCCAAACCTCTGCGGCGAATTCAGCTAAAATTACGAGGGAAGTTTCCGGGGAGGATTTCCGCTCTTTTGGATTGAGCGAATAAATATGAATTTCGCATCCTAATTATAAAGAAGCTCGAGCGGCTTATCTCTCCGGCTTTTTTGGGCCAACGCAGATCCAAGAATGAAGATTAATATCGGTATTTTTTTGATTAAACTGATGATAAAATATCCCCTTCTTAGTACAGAATAAAAAGTGACTCAGAAGCCCTTTGCGTGGGATTTTTGAGGAAAGATTTACGGCGCCGGATTAGTTTTCCATCAATGCTCTTTCTCGATAGGAGTAAGTAATAAAAAGACTTTAATCTATTGCTTTAAATGGCCGTACCGAGAATTTTCAACTGAGAGTAGCCGTTTACGGCCGAAACCTGTCGGAATAATAAATATCTTTAGTGGAAAGTTCGAAGGATTGTTCCCTTACCATCTTAGGCATAAGCCTATGAAATCTTGCCGTAATTACCTTAAACTACCTTAAATCTTATCTTAATGGGTAACCAATGTAAATATGATTAAGTCGTGCAAGGAGTAACACGAAAAAAGGTAATTTGCTGATATAATGTACAAAATTGTGATTTGTTACCAAGGCATCTAACCGAAATACTTTTCCTTCTGATTTTCACTCAAGCTCGACGAAAAAAATTTCGGTACAGTACAGCTCCGGTTTCTCTCCTTCCAACGTCTAACCGGTTCGAACCGATCTTTTTCAATCTGACCACTGTAATACTATACAGTCGTAGAAAATTGAAGTATGGCTTGAATTTCAGATGCATCTTAATAGTTAGTTAAGAGGGGTTTGATAACAAATCGGGTAATCAATTAATAAAATTATTAATCCTATGAATGTAACAGTGATGAAATCAGGTTTGAATTCCTGAGCAAGAAGTATTTTGTTTAATAAAATTAAAGCAAAAACTGGTCGTAGTCACCCCATACAATTGACTTGCCTTATTTAATGACGCATGACGGCTTATATTCTAACGACGCTTAGGCATATTCTACTGAGCGTATGGGACACCGGACCAGCTGGTATATGACTGCTTTCTATTCCGTATTTATAGCTCTAAAATTTTTGCACTTCTGTTCACGCTGAATAAAGATTCAACTAACAATTATCCAAAATTAATGCGCTCTAGAGTATTACAACTTTTTACCTCATTCAGAATGTATTCTTAACCTTTAAATCATCGTTAAATATTTTGAAATACATACATTTTTAGTAGAATTATGAAAGCTTAAGTAAATATGCACAATAATTAGATATGTGTGTTTCAAACGGTTGTGTTAAACACATCAAATATATTTTATTGTTATATAGAAGGTATATTGTTATTGTTTTATAGAGAGTATATTTCATTTCATTTGCTTTGCGCTAAATTTTAGAGTACAACGTAGTAATAGTTTGTTTCAAATCATTGTTACAGATGTAGAGTAAGTCTTCATCCTATTAAACTTCATTAAAATACGCATTTTTCGGAGCTGTATATCTAAACAGAATTAATAACGGTTGTTGGTTTAGTTTCGGAATCAAGATATTCAGTTTTTTTCTATTCAGCCTCGGTTTGCACTCCAGCAAAAATAACGTATTTTTCCGGTTCCGGGTTTCGGTTGGTTTCCGGTTTGACGCCCTGTTTGTTATGCTTCCCGGGGCATTATTAGAACGGCTTACCATTGTTGTAGCAACTTGTTGAATACGTAATTATCGGAGCTACAACTGACAAAGATTACTAGTTAAGGAAACAATTAGCTTTCGTAAAAAATAATAATAGCACTTCTTATGACGTAGTACATGGGAGCCCGATTCACATTTTCCTAAGTTAGGCGTAAATTCTTAACGGAGAATGAATTTTGGAGAATTTTTTAGCTAAATCTGATTAAAAAATACAAATTAAACAATACAAAATTAAGATTATAACCAATTTAAAATTAAAGATAAATACAATCGGTACTTTTGAACTTCATAAGGATGAAATCTTTAAGCATCGTTGGGTGCAAGGCATGCATAGATTGAATGGATAATTTTCTCTATTGATTCGCTCTATGAAATGTCAAATTAGTAACCAGGCAAGTAGATCGTTAAATATGAATAAGTGACTCGAATTGGCACATCAAGGACGAAGTAATTTCTGTTTTTTTTATTTGGAACTATCATTGAAATCAACTGGAAATCGGAGCATTAAAGACTTTACCATATAATAGATTATTAGGCTTGAAGTATCTTGATATAATACTCAACCAAGGACAAGGTTAAATGTAGACAAACGAGCATAAATATTCTTTCGGAGATCAATTTTCTATCAATATTCTAATATATGTTCGATTCCAATTCATACTGAATATATCAAGTGCGTTAATGGTTTTCAGTAATTAGTAATATCTTGTATAAAGTGGTAACTATGATACTGGTGACGTAAATAATAAACAGCTCCTATTAAGGATTAATTGGAAACTTATTAGAATAAGTCAAAGTTAAAAATAAAACACCTACCAAGAGAAGTGTAAAAAGATAAATACCGTAAAAAATGATAAAAATCAGCAAACAAATGAATAACAAAATACTGACATTTTTAAACAAAACAGAATGAAATAACTACTTCGAGAAATTAAATCTGAAGAAACTTGAATTTATCGCTGTGAGGCATACCAAAACTAAAGTCCTTCAAATAAATAGTAAAAGATCGAAAATATTTCCCCGGGAAGTTTAAAAAAAAAAAGATGATAAAGGCAGACGTTGGTTGAGACAAAGAAAGAGAAGGAAAAAATCGACTTCAAAGGAGACCGAAAAATCCCGTCGGCCATCAATTACACATCTCGTTCGAGTCCATGAAAAAGACGACCTCTTAACGACGAAAGGTCTCCGTAGCCGGATGCCTCATCGCTGGAGCGTGACCCTCGTCCGCATTAAAACACGGCAGTGCATCTCCAATTATGAATACGGAGTGCATTTCGGTCGAGGACGAATCTTTAATGCGGATTCTTTAAGGACACAGTTTAGCGACTGATGGCGCAATGAGTAACCTTCACCTTAAATTTACACATTACGCACCAACGAGCTTAAAGACTCTTTCGAAACGAGGAGACCGCTTAACCATTCGCGAAACTGATTCGATCGTACTTAAACGTGATGATACGTGATAAAGTAGTGTAATCCGAGAAATAAAAACTATAAAAACTTTGCGCCCATAAAAAATTATATAAAACTTTAAAATTTATCCTATGGCGACGAGGCACTTCCACAGTAACCGGATGTATAAACTTTAAAATTTATATATCCGGTTTCAAAGGCGTCGACGTCGTCGTCAGGTAAGAAAAAAAAAACACTTTCGAAATTAATTAATCGGATTTATTATTTTATGCTTAGAATCGACTTTTTCTATTGTTAAAGCGCTATTCCACCAGGTATAGCTTAGAAATGTTCATTTAATACATCATTACACAGAACGAATGCCCATGGCAAAATATAAAATAAAATATAATTTAAGAAAATCCGAATTATGAAAAATAGAAGGAATACCTCGGGCACTTCAGGTCCAGAAAAAATTGAAAATCGAACAGTTCATTGTGTGTAACATATTTCGTAGATGAATAATTTATGTTGCTTAATTCATCGGATTTTGGATTATCACCCTCTTCATTTGCAACACACTTCCGGAAACAATCAAATAACAAGGGTGTTATGAAGCTTAAAGGTTGATCCTGCACTCTCCAAATCCATTTAATGTACGTATACTTGAAGCTGACATTCATGCAATGAATCGGATATGTTCATATTTTTCTTATCTTTAATGCTTCCTTGCAGAATCGGTTATCTGTGACGTTGATATGTCGTTAAACTCGAAAGCTAAAATGTCTTATTTTAAAGGTTGCATCTGGGAGACGATGACATTTGCTACTCGCAGTGAACAATTCATCGGCATCTTTCATACACTAATTCTAATACGGAAAGGGTTAGATTCAATAAAATTGAAGATGAAAAACTGGTTTCGTCACCACATGCATTTTATATGCCTTACTTTATGACGCAGTCGGCTTGGAGAACCTTAATTATAACGACGCTCTAGGCATATTCAACTAAGAACATGGGGTACCGGACCGGCTAATGATTCATAGCTTTCTATTCCGTATTCCGTAAATTTTACCCTTCACTGCGAACTGAATAAAAACTCAACTCAACTCAAAAAGTTCAATTTCTCAGAAAATAATGGGCTTTGGAAATGTACAGCATTTTACTTAATTCAAAATGTATCCACAGCCTTTAAATCGCCGTAAATATTTTGCAATGCATCATTTTGTAGTAGATTAATGTGAGCTTGAGTAAATTAGAACTGTATATTCCAAACAATTGAATTAAATGCATCTAATGGCTGCAAGTATGAACTGGAGCAGATTGATTTCGATTGCTTCCATACCATTTCCTTTTATTTTTATTATTTATTATAAATTTCTAGGAATGTATGGCTCTTATTGGTGTAGATCTATGCAAATAGTTATGAATAAGAGGATTTAAAAAGAAATATAGAAGTGATTGGAAGAAATCTAAATTTCCTTCACACCTTCGCTGGAAATTTTTTTTGTGAAGAAAGAAAATGTGATACAACACGGAAAAAGCTGGGAATCTATGTAGTATTTCTTTAAAGTGCTTCTACAGCTGATTTTATTTCGCACAGGTGAGTTCTACCAGAAATCCTGTAACGATTACATCAAAGGCGAACTATCTGGAAACCCTTGGGAATCTTTAGCAATACTGCATCCAATACCCTATTGTTGATCTATGAAAGTTAGGCATGGCTTGAACGTCAACAGAATTTTGGTAGTTAACTGCTTGAGGTCAATAATACTCTGCGTAACAAGTTGTTAAAAATATTGTTTAAGGTTTACTACAGTGAAAAAATAGTAAATTAAAAAAATTATTTTCGAGAAAATTAGGAGAAAAAACTGGTCGTAGTCACCCCATGCAATTTACTTGCCTTATTTTATGACGCATGACGGCTTATATTCTAACGACGCTTAGGCATATTCTACTGAGCGTATGGGACACCGGACCAGCTGATATACGAAAGCTTTCTATTCCGTATTTATAGCTCTAAAATTTTTGCACTTCCGTTCACGCTGAATAAAGATTCAAATTGCATTTCTCAAAAAATAATGCGCTCTAGAGTATTAAACCTAATATACTCATTCAACATGTATCCTAAACCTTTAAATCATCGTAAAATATTTTGAAAAGCATAAGGTTTTAGTAGACCTATGAACGCTTAAATATTTAAAGTAAATATGCACGAGCATCAGATCTGTCTTCCAAACGGTTGTCTTAAACATATCAAGTATCCTACAGATATTTTATTGTTTCTAGCTTTTCGTTTAATTTACTTCATGTTACATTTTAGAGTAAAATTTAGCAATAGTTAGTCTCAAGTCGTTACACATGTAGAGTAAGTCTTCCTCCTACTATACTTAATTAAAATGCGCTTTGTTCGGAACTCCATATTTACACTTCCGTTCACGCTGAAGACCGAAAGACCGAACTTGTATTTTTTAAATATAATGCGCTCTAGAGCATTAAAACTATTTACAGTAAAATCCCGATTTAGCGTTCCCGCATTTAGTGACTTCCCGCATATAGTGAATATTTTCCGGGTCCCGGCCATATTTGTATATAAACAATGCATTATTTTCCCGCATTTAGTGAATCTCGATTTAATCTATAAACCGCATTTAGTGAAAAATAAAATTGGTCCTCGAGACATAAATGCTCATTTTAGTGGCTCATTTAGAAGGCTATCAGCCGAAAGACATTTTAAATGCCTTTTTTCAACCTTCTCCCATCCAAAACTCTTGCTACCAGAGGAGGTAACTGCCATGGTGCCAAGAAAATTAAAGACAGGATAACTGTACTTTAATGTGTAAGTTCAGACGTTAGTGAAAAATTGAAACCTTTAATTATAGGTAAATTTGCCAAACAAAGGTGTTTCAAAAATGTCCGGACATTACTATGTAAATATACCAACAGTAAAAATGCCTGGATGACAGCATCTGAGTCATTCCACCTCAAGTGGTCCAATTATAGAGAAGTGCCGCACTCAACCATCACAGATTTCAACGAAATTTTGTGTGAACATCTGCTCATATTCTCAATGAACATTGGCCAAGTTTTACATCCATCGGTGAAATACTTGTTGAGATATAGTCATTTGTTTGACCCTTTACCACAGCCTTTCACAGTACGTCATTGAGTTATTATCAAATTAGACACACGTTATCTCAAGAAATATTCTGTAGAGAAAAACAAAACTTGGTATTGTTGCACAACTTTTGTTACTCTATTACACAAAATAATAAACGAACTTTCATGAGCGAAATCCATGTAGCAAATTTGAAGCAAATCCGCCCAAAAAGTTATGGCTCGAAAAAAATTAAAAGTTTGCCATTTTGTATATTTGGAAATAAACATAA
>KZ309144.1:286828-303916 GCA_000376725.2 Ladona fulva | reverse complement strand
AAACAGTAGAATAAATATTATAAATAACTTATATGATAAGAAATATATTGAGTTATTATGATCTTACGATAGTAGATATATTTTTAAACTTAATTAATTTCCATCATGCTTGAAGGGGGCGTTTACTAGTTGTATATAATTTCCCAATTGTCCGTCCGTCCGTCCCCCTCCCTATCTCAGAAACGGTTAGACGGGGTAAACTGCGTTGGATTTCTAATTACTAGTAACCCCAGACATAGAAACCAAGGGTTTCTGTTTCATTAATTAAAATACCAAAATTTGAACGGATTTCCACCATCTTTGTTCATTCGAAGGTAAAATGCGCAGCAAATCTTATTCTTGCCTTGTTTACACGTTTTATTGTCCATTTTTTAAATAATTATGCTTCTATTTCGAAATTTAATGGAAATTTTCTGCTTTTTCTGCACTCGCTACGGCAACCGTCATTGTTGCCACGGATGAATAAACAAGCTTTAGAAAGAAGGGGTGAGGGAATGACGTTGTTTTCTATTTAATATCTTTAAGCATCTGTAGCAACCAACGTTATTTATAGCAACGTAAATATTTACAAATAATTTCCTGCTACTTTGCATTTTCCTGTTACGTTGAGAATATATAATACGTTTATGCGATTAAAATGAGGTTCGGTTATTCTCATTGGGTTGAAATATTCTTCCGAATTAAGTCTGAAGAAATGTTTTAAGAAATACGTAATTCCTCATTTCATTATTCCAACATTGCAGAAATATTAGCTGAATCCAAAGAACGTAAGTAAATGTGACGATATCAAATGAAAAGCACTTCACGGTGTTGGTCAAAAATTATATACTTTAATAGTCTAAGATTGAAATTAACTATTCTTAAATAAATGATGATTTACAGTGGCTTTGATGTTCTAAGGTTAAATCAAGAACTGTATAAATCAGGAATGTCGCTTTGACTCTGGGCAGTATTTGAAATGCTTCTAACCAACCGGGATGTAAATGAAAGTAAGTATAATTAACTACTTTAAATCAAAACTGCTTATTAATGTTTTCAGTGAATCAAAACGCATTAAACGTTAGATATCGAAATCTAGGTAAATTGATATTGCTTAAAATATATAATGGTTTTCATTACCTTCGATATTGTTATCCGAAAGTTAAAATGAAGAAATTAAGATTTATTGAAAAAACGTTATGTATAGCATCGTAAATCTTTGTATTTAAATTTTCTCTTCTTAAATGAGTTTTGGATGTAAAATAATTAGTATGTGCAACACATGGACAAAGGTGATTTATGCTAATTCCCCATGAATTGAAACGTTTTCAAAGATTATCTTAGTAAACTTGAATTTTAGCGGTAAGATAACAAAGTATTGATATAGCGATATAGTTGAAGATTATTAATTGCTTTGGAAAAAGATGACTAAACGAATCGTTTCTTATGTTTGATAATTCAAAACAGACATAATGAAATCATTTATTGTATGGAGATACGTTTTTTTAAATATAAAATAGTCACAAGCGTTTAAGTTTTCGCACATATTATATGCACAATACGCTCAAATATTTGCGTGGGATCAGCTAGTTATAAATAAATTCTCAAGCAATTGTCTTCTGATCAACCAAATGTTGAATGAATGAATTTGAAGAAAGAAATATTTTTGAAGAAGCCTGCAGACATATTTAGGCAAAATCATGTTCGTATTCTGAATGCGTGATTTAAATGTTGCTAGTATGGTTACCTCGATGTGGTCCCTGCAGTATTCGCTGCCCATTCTTATCTTTAAATGCTGAATGATCAATATTAATCCTGATTTCTTGGAGATCATTGATACTCTCACTCTACAATCAAGCCCACCTTCTGTCGGTAAACTATTTAGGTAATCGTCGTCCAATCTGAAGATGAGGCCGCGGTCCATGAAAATTTCTTCTGTATCTCCGCAGTTATATTTCGTCACTACGTCATCTGAAATATTAAAATACATTAAAATAATTTATACAAAAGAATCATGGGAAATGTTCAGGTACGTCAGAAAGATGGTCGAATATATTTAATGACGATTAAAATTTACAGCAATAAAATCCGCAAATATTAGAATTGACTTCACATGAGGTAACGTCAGATGCGAATTAAAAAAAAACAGGGAACAGAAATTTAGTGAATATTATTATTGCAACTATATTGCCAATGGTAATAATTTAGGTAAATTAATCGTTAGTTACGAGTAATATTAGTAGACAGAATCAGCTCCTTATCTCTACGGAAACTTCCACTTCTTACTTTCGCATACAAGGCTAATTAAATTCTTCCGTTAAGAATTTTCTTGAAAACTTCACTCTGAAAATAACACATTATTATTTCCTTTTCCTAATGCCGTATGTCCATAGGTATTCTTTTCTCACTCACGTAACATTACGAGCATAGTACGGAAGGAGTAGACAGAAAAATGTTTAATGAGGGACCGACCCAACCAAATGAAAGGATAAATGATCACAGATAATGGAAAGCTTATAATTATCGCGGATTATTAAGCCATTCGTAGCAGCCAGAAAGAGTGAAAGGATCACCAGCTTAGCCATCGCGCGCTGTCACGATAGAATGTGGTAATAATGGTCTCTCCTGGAGCGAGTGGACGAAGGCACGTCCCGAATAACAAGAATCTCTCCAAAAGGAAACTCTCAATCTCAGTCTCCGAAAGGAAGTTTGAAACATTGCGCCGGGACGACTACCCCCGGGTGAAGAAAGATAACTTATCTTTTTCCGGGAGATAGCATACTCCATTCGCGTTAGGAGGGCATTCACTAACAATAAGTAACTTACTGCGCAGATCTAAGTCCTAGTCCAAGTCAGAAAATGGTGGAGGCAGCGCCTCCTGAGTAAGAAAAAGCATTCAGCTTAGCGGAAATTATCCCTCAAAAGGCCCCCCAATTTTATTCCCTCTCTTGGAACGCTGAGTGCTTTCCTAACGCGAATGGGGTATACCAGGGTCTCCAAGGAGGGCAAGGAGTGCTCCATATATACCTAGCCATCGGGCCCCACATTTTTATGAGCCCCATTCTAAAAGGCAACTTCCTGATTTTGCAAAAGGCATGCAATGCACATATAAGAAACTATAAAATATCTAAGATTATTCTATGTTATACACTAATGCGTAATGCATTGGCATAGGAAGTGCAGAAGGGCCCATTTGGAAAGTTAGCATTTGGGGCCCGGGACCACTTGCTGGATGGTCGCTCTTACATAGAACGAAAATTGTCTGCAGAGGTGTGTTAGTTGCTCGACATGGACTAAACACATTATTTTATACCGCACGTTATCGCAGGATTTCAGTAAAACTATTTTGTGCGCATTGCTAAGTATTTTTCTTTGTAACTCAAGAGTCTTCAGATATTTTTATACTAAAAGATGCACTCGTCACGCCCTCTGCAGAAATGACCGTTACGATCAAATCATGTAATTACAGATCTCTTGCATGTGAATAGCTAGTTCATTATATATTCTAAGTTTATCAGCCTCTGATCGTTTTTCGTTAAGCGTATTCGGGATTTCCATATCAATTATTCAATTAAGATTTCATTCCTTGCTGTTCTTAATAGAATATATTTATTACTAACATATTAGATTATATATGAACTATGAAGGTAATATACAGTGATTGATGAATTGCAGATGATTTCACGTAAAAAATAAGTAATTTCTTCAAAAATAACCATAGAAATACTGCCAACCGCCTCTGACTCTTGTACACTTCGCTCATGACATAAGCCGGTTATAAAATACAAAAAAAAACAAAAATTAGCAAATAATTTTTAAACAAACCAAAAATGTTGTTAAAAGAAACGGTTAAGCAACTCATGTTCTATATTCATGCCTGTATCAAGATAGGAAAACAAAAAATATCTAAGAACGTAATTTATAAAATATAAGCGGTATTGGTTTAAAGGTAACCATGCAACAGATTGAGAAGGACCTGCGATGGAGGGCTTTCAATAATTTAGAATGTTATTTCCATTCGAAGAAATCCCCGAAATATTCCGCCGTCAGCAAATGGTGATTAATTCCCAAAAAAATGAGAAGGACTTCGGGGTCCAGCGGAATCATTTCGCCATGACTTCAGCGCACCATCAAAGGCTGACAGGAAGCCCGTCTAAAACCTATGAAAATTAATTCTGAGAAATGTTCGAATTTCTAAATGATAGAGTACACTGGTAAATATATTTCTTAACCTCCCTGCTTCTGAGAAGCACTTCGGTGGATTTTTACATTAAAATACTAACATAAATATGCGCATGCCAATGTGTGCGTTGAACCTAATTTCCTTTGTCAAAGAAAGGCAGAAAATGTTGTCAATGGATAAAAATAGAGCATTAAAATACTCCTGAAACCAAAAGGGACTGACCCATAGATAACGAAGCAATCAGACGAAGGAAACCGTCACTTTGGAGAATCTCTCTTTTAAGAATTGTTCTTTTCGTAGAGGGAACAATTTCCTATCTAACAACGATTAGATGAGAAAAGTACTGCATTGATTGAGAGAAAGGCAGAAGTTTAGAAAGATAGATGAAGGGAAACAAATGAATTTTGTAGCAAATTATATCTACTAAAATCTCAAAACGATGAAGTTCAAATAACACACTATTGTGAGACTGGAACTGGAAAGGTCGCATCATAATTACCGAATAAGTTTCATTCTTCTTCGTACCTAGTCATATTATTTATCTAAGAAGCTGGATGGACCCCAATGGCTTGTAAAATTCTCTCTAAATAGCCCGTGTTCTTCATAACCTCTTCTTTGATACTTTTCAATTCTTGCGTTACATTTTTCTTCCATTCGTCCGGCTGAAAGTGCAGTTCCTCCTCATCCTGTTTTCTGTTCCTTCCTTCCTTTTGTTCCAGCCACTGAAGAAACGGTCTGGATGTCGTCGGCAGTGGTAAGGTGCTGTTTCTTATTATTGAACCTTCAGTGAAAGTGCCTGAAATAAAATAACTACTGAGTGAATTGTCTAAGAGATAGTTCCATTGGCAGAGTTTTACATACCGTTGGTTAACACATTGAGATCTTCCAACGCCTTGGAACAGTTTCCTTCGTCTCTGCAGTCGCCAAAGGGGCAGTTGACAATACCGTCTCCTACAAACATTTCTAAGATACACACCCCGTATCCGCAGTTAAACATTCCTTCGGGAACGTTTAATCCGTCGCACTCTAGAAAAAATAACAAAACTCAATGAATAGGTTTTTCCTAATCATTTTCATGATTTTTTTTAATTCTAGCTTTATTACATCCAGATTTTTTTCAGAAACATCTCAGCGTTGAAAACTGAAGGGTTTTGTATCCTACTCGATTAAGAATGATTCCAATGGAAATACTGATCTTTATCCCTTTACTCGAGCTTATATTCCTTTGTCCATAAACATAATGATAGAAGCGTATTTAATTATGATTGTGATCTGTAATCTGATCCTAAAATCAATGAAATTTCATATTATCGGAAATATCTGTTCACGAGTTCTTCGAGCGAAGCTTAATCAGGAACGCGTGCATGTTAAAATAATTATTGATAACTATAGGAGATATATAATATTATTAATTTTAGTAGACGGAACGGGCCAATCCTGCACTTCGAGTTATCCGTTTTTATTTTAATCGGTTTCCGCTCTATTTTTTACTCATTCACTTACTAATTAAATGAGATTACCTACGAATCCTGTGGCAGACAGCAGGAGGGCTAAGCGTTCCCCACGTATTAGAGGCCTCATGTCTACGTGGATATTCAAACTGAGAAGCGAAAGACCAGAATATGCTCCGAGAGATAGGGTAGGATAGGATAGGGGAGGCCCAGCAAACTCGGAAATAAACGTCGTAGGATTCCATGTGGTTTCGCTATTGTGAAATATTTGTCCCATGATCATCTCTCCGCACTGTCCATTCGAGGAATACATTTGCTGAAAAAAGTTGTCGAGGTAAATGCATAAGTTATGCCTGGTCAAGAAACAAAATTTCTTAGCACATACATTTTAAGAAGTTCTTAAGTCGTGCAGAAAATCGTGTTTAAATTTGTCATCATACTATCCCCTAAGTATTCTGTGCACACCGTTTAATCGGGTAAATGTTTTCAGTTTCAAAGAGAGAGGTACAGTTTCTTAATAACATGTGAATGAATGCTTCAGTGTCGAAATATAGATTTTGATAATTCTTCGTAATGATTTGATATTTCCGTTTTAAATAGTGGATTATAAAATAACCAGAAGTTAAATAACAAACCTTATTATAGTTAGGAATACATTCCAAGCAAATGTCTCTGAACGGGTGATCGAATGAACGAATTTTAAGAAAAACGTTTTTTGAAAAAGCCTGTAGACCCGTTCAGCCAAAATCATGTCCGTATTCCTTTGTTTGTATTTTATATGAATTCTAAATCCGTGGTTAAAAGATTGTCACCATGGTCACCTTAATAGTATCGATGCAGTTGCTTCCTCTCTTTCTGAACTTTAAATGCTGAAGGATCAAAATTGTTCTTGGTATCTTGTATGTATTCGATACTTCCAAATTACAACGAAAATCATTTCTCCCCAGCATATTATTTAAGAAATCCTCCTCGAATCTGAGGACGAGGCCACGGTCCAAGAAAATCTTTTCCTTAGTCCCGCAGTTATATTTCGTCACTACGTCGTCTGAAATATTAAAATACATAAAAATTATTTGCACAAAAGAATCGGGGTAAAAGTGCAGGTACGTCAGAAATTAATTTTTATTCGCAATATTAAGACTCTCTTAAGCCTCTGAATACTCATACATAATTGATAAGTTCAAAATAGATGGGTGAATATATTTAACGACGATGAAAATTTACAGAAATATAATCCGTAAAAATTCGAATTGGCTCCACTTGAGGTAACATGTTTTAGGAGTTGTTGCGAAGTGTTACTTATTATTTTATTTTCTTGGTATATGATTTTAGAGAAAAGTGAACAGAAATTTAGTGAATCTTATTAATACAATTATATTGTCAATGGTAATAATTTGGGTAAATTAATCGTTAGTTAATATGAGTAGACGGACTCAGTTCCTTATCTCTGCGAAAACTTCCACTTCTTAGTGTCGCATACATGACTAATTTACTTCATCCGTAACAAATTTTCTTCTCAATTCCATTCTGAAAATATCACATTATTTTATTTCATTTTCATAATGGCGTATGTAAAGTATATACCTTATATGGTACATTTTTTCAAAGAAAAGTACTCACAGAATCACGAGCATAGTACCGAAGGGGTTGATAGAAAAATACTCTAGGAACCGAACCAGCTGAAGGAAAGGAAAAATAATCACAGATTATGGATAACTTACAATTATCGAGGATTAATAAGCCATTCGTAGCAGCCACAAAGAGTGAAAGGATCACCAGCTTAGTCATTGCGCGTCGCGACATAATCTGCTAATAATGGTCTCTCCTAAGCTGAGCGAACGAAGGCACTGCCGGAATAACCGGGTGTTATCAAGGATTTTATGGTCTCCAGAATCAATGGGCTGATTTCAAGGTCTCCGGAAGGAAACCCGAATCACAGCGCCCAAATGAACATCCTGCGTGAATAAAGATAAACTATCTTATTTTTTGATAGGACCAGGATCGACTAGGAGTGATACCTATTTAGCAATCCGGTCCTACATTCTAAAAGGCAACTTCCTGCTTTTGCAGAAGGCATGCAATGCATCTGAATGAATCTATAACGCTTCAAATATCATTCTTTATTTATAAACTATTACGTAACGCATTGCTGGATGGTCGGTCCTAGATTGGACGATTTGTCTGCAGAGATGTACTAGTTGTTCCTCTTAATGGTCTGTCAGCAGAGATGTGTTAGTTGTTCCTCGTCATGAACTAACTCTAACCTCGATATTCAATTTTATCTACCAATACTTCATTCCTTTTTAGAGAAATTTTTCCCGAGTTTAATTTCCGGTTTTGTAGATTTAAAATGTTAGACACTCGGAAAAAGAGATATCTATCATCCAGCCTGCGAAGAACTAAAAGAATAAGATAATAATTTATTGACGGAGGTTCTAAATGATCCGCTCTGAAAATAGAGACATTTCTTGCAAAGTATTAGCTTAAACTATAAACCAAAAATTTTATTTCTCATATTCGTAGGTCTATTATTTCTTTCATTGAATAGTTTCCTATCATTTAGGTTCAGGGATAAGTGAGCAATAAAAATATTAAAAGAAAAACACCGCACTTTATTCTAAGCACTTTTATAACGTCCACCTTCGGTTCACCGCACTTCCAACATGTCTCCACCACGATCTCTCCTCCAACAATCACTCCTTTCGTATCCACAACTGTCTCGTTGCTACAACACTCGTTTCCACAACTATCTCGTTGCCACAACACTGCCCCTCTCTATAAATGCTATTCGTCCCGAATAGCGCCTTCAGATGCACAACATGATGTGCCTCTCCCTCTATATGGACTTAGCCGCTCGATATGAACCACCTTCGGTTTCGTCTTAGGTGTTTATTGGATCCTGTACACGATGTCGTTGATCCGCTTCATAATTCTGTATGGCCCATCCCAAGGTCTCTGCAGCTTTGGACTTAGCCCCTTCTTCTCTGGGGTTGATACAACCACACCAAGTCGCCTTCCTCATAGGGGCTATTCGTTGGTTTCTTGTCAAGTCTCATCTTCGTCCTGTCACTGCACATCCTCAGCTTATCTCTGGCAAAATTGTGGGTGACTCTTAACCGGTCTACTAGCTGACTGACATATTCCGGAAGTACAACTTGTCAGTCCTCCTCTTCAGTGGTTGGTACGCCGAAAATCAAGTCAACGGGGAGTCTCATTTCTCTCCCAGTCAATAGCATGTTAGGAGTGTAACCTGTAGCTTCATGTTGGGAACTTCTATATGCCAACAAGAAAAGTGGTATCAAACTGTCCCAATTTCGTTGGTTCCGGTCTACAAACATTGACAGGTACCGATTCACGGTGCGGTTGTGTCTTTCCACCATGCCATCCGACTGAGGATGTAGAGGCGCAGTCCTTGTCTTCTTGACTCCCAATTTATCTATCAATTGCTTCCATAGTTCTGATTCAAAATTTCGTCCTTGATCGATGTGAACTTCCAAAGGCACTCCATGGCGGCATATTACATGCTCCAGCAAAGCTTCACCATTATAGCTGCCTCTTGACTCGCAAGTGGGACGATCTCCGGCCACTTTGAGAAGTAGTCCATTGCCACCATAAGGTATCTGTTTCCGGATTCCGTCATTGGAAATGGACCCGAAATATCAACCGCTATGCGTTCCCATGGTGCTCCCCAAATATACTGCATCATTTTTCCACGTGATCTAGTTCTTGGACCCTTCTTAGATGCACACAAATCACATCGTTTGCACCACTGCTCTACATCTTCACGACAGTTTATCCAATAGAATCGGTCTCTTACTCGTGCCAATGTCTTGTTGACACTAAAATGACCTCCAGTTCGACTGTCGTGAAGCTCTGTTAGCACGGCATCCACTAGATCCCGAGGGACGATGGTCTGATTGGTGACAATTTTTCCATCTACGCTTTCCCACTTCCGGATGATCACGTTTTCACACAAGCTCAAGAAGTCCCACTGCAACCAGTAGGCTTTCACAGTTGGTCCATATCTCGAAATTTCCTGCCAGCTTGGTCGATGTCCGTTGTCTAACCATTGTCTGACAATTCCTAAGTCTGGGTCGTCTCGCTGTTTCTGAGCCACAGTGTCCTTGGTAACTTCTGAATTCATTCCCGTAAATGTCTTAATTGTTATTTTGTTGAACACTTCCCTATTCGCAGCATCTTCTTTTGCTTCTTGCCGAGTACAAAATTTGCATGACTTTTCTGCGCAGGGTCTTCTCGAAAGGGCATCAGCATTGTTGTGGCTTTTACCTCTGCGATATTGGATTTCAAACTCGTAAGTTTGCAACTTCTCCAAAATTGTCCTTCCGGGTTCTTAAACTTCAGCAGCCACTGTAGAGCAGAGTGGTCCGTCAGAATAAGGAACTTCCTTCCGTAGAGGAAAGTATGAAAATGGTCCACAGCCTTCACAATCGCAAGAAGCTCCTTCCTCGTTGTGCAGTAATTCCTTTCTGCCTTCCCCAAAGTCTTACTGAAATTAGCGATGACCACCTCTTCGTTATTTTGTATTTGGGAAAGAACTGCACCAACTCCATGGTGAGAAGCATCAGCGTCCAACACAAAAGGGCTGTTATCCACCGGATAAGCCAAAATTGGTGCCGTAATCAGCCGTTGCTTTAATTCCTAGAATACTTGGCTGCATTCGATTGTCCAAATGAACGGTCCGTTCTTTTCCGTTAAGCCATGCAATGGCTTGGCAATTCGTCCAAAGTCCTTTACGAATCGTCGGTAGTAACTGCACAGTCCCAAGAAGCTTTTGACTTCGTGTTTGTTCTTTGATTGTCGCCATTCCTTCACGTCCTGGATTTTGATTGGATCCGTCTCTATACCAGCAGATGACACTACATGTCCCAGAAAACTGATTCTCTTGAAACAGCGAACATTTCTTCGGATTCAGCTGGAGGTGAGCATTTCTAAGTCTTCCAAAGACATTCTTCAAGTTGAAAAGATGCTCGTCAAAATCCCTCCCAATAATCATGACATCATCCAAGTACACCAAGCAAGTTTCTCTCGTGAGAACTCTTAGCACCAACTCCATCAGTCTTGCGAATGTAGCTGGGGCATTGCATAAACCAAAGGGCATCACGTTGAATTGATATAGCCCCTTTCCTGTAGAAAACGCTGTCTTCTCTTTATAATCTTTGTGCATTTCCACCTGCCAATAACCACTCTTCAGATCCAGTGTTGAAAACCATTTCGCTCGGATAACGTGTTGAGAATGTCATCAATCCGAGGTAGTGGAAAACTGTCTTTCTTGGTGACGTCGTTCAGTTACCTGTACTCTACACAGAATCGCATAGTCCCGTCCTTTTTTGTGACCAACACTACCGGAGATGACCATGGACTATAGGATTCTTCAATCACTCCATCTTCCAACATGCTCTGAATAGTCCTGTTCAATGTTCTTCGTGCTGTTTTGCGAACGGAACTCGTCTAGGTGGTTGACGAATCGGTTGCGCTCTCTCGATGTTAATCCGATGTTGTACCAAATTCGTTCGGCCCGTGATTTTGTTAGTGGCGAAAAGATCGGCTTCCTCCGCAATAAACTTTGTCGCTTTTTCTAATTCCTTCGAAGAAAGTGGTTCCACGTCTTCTTAAAGTTATCCACAAGTTTTTTGATGTCTTCCGAGTTTTTACACTCCGTGTCAGACTCGATATCGCAGCGTGTCACTCGCACAATAGGTTCGCAAACTCCCAATTCTTCGCCATTTTTCAACATTGCCCTGTTGTCCGACAAGTTTGCCACTTTTACGGTGATGATATTATTCAGTTTGACCAACGTCCTGGCAATTAGTAGTCCATTCTTGATCTTCGTTGGTTCAATAACTACCACTCCTTCTTCCGGGATAATTTTCTCTAATCGAGCTTGATCCACAACTTCCGAAATTGGGGGAATGCAACGATGAAAACAAAAGTTCTTCATTCCCGATTCGAAGTAACTCGTTCTGGAAGTCTACCACAAAGTTGAAGTCTGTCATAATGTCCAGGCCTAATATAAATTCGTCCGTGATGTCCGCGACGAGCACTTTAGTATCTATTTCTATGTTTCCCAAAATGATCTTGGCAGAGGTTTCCCCCCGTATGGCGAATTACTCTCCACTAACTGTCTCCAACATTGCTTTGTTCGATAAACGGGTCACTGGTCGGATAAAAATCATGTCCGGTCTCATCACTGATCTGGTCGCTCCCGTATCGATGGTAAAATCGCAAGGCCGCCCATTCGCGAAGCCTGACAAAATAAGGCTTCCGTTGCTCTTCTTGACGGCTGAGATTTTAAATCTAGGGGCTTGAACCCTGTTCGCCAGAATGCGCCCCCTTACACCGGCTACTCGGCGTTTCCCAAACCTGTCTTGTGTGCCGGACTCGGGCTACGGCTTCGGTTGTTCCTTTCGGCGGAACGAAAGCGTTGGCGGCAATCTCTACTAATATGACCTCTTCTTCCACAGGAATAGTATTTAATCTCCCTGTTTGGAGTTCTTGACATACTTGGCAGGTCTTTCAAACTCTCCACAATTTCACGCAATGTCTTCCGTATGTCCAGCTCTTCATCCTTGTCTGACGACGGATCCGAAAATTTGATCTCCCGCACTCGGTCTCGTTTGGAGTAATTTCCGGCGGCTTCGTATTCTAATGCTCGTAGGATTGCATCGGCTAGGTTCGCCATCCTCGAGGTCCTCAAAAATCTTTGAGTTTCAGGATTCCGAAGTCCATCTTGGAAGGTCGTAACGGCCAAATCTTGAACGATGTCCTCAGGTGCATGCGGATAAGCTAATCTCGTCATTCTTTCCACCTCGGCCCCATATTCCTGCAGCGTTTCTGTCGGCAGCTGAGCCCTATATTTCAGCTGGGATTTGTACACTTGGACGAGATGGCTCTGCCCAAAACGAAGCTCTAGGGCAGCCACTACAGACGAGTAATTGTTTTGGTTTATTTCGGAAATGTTTTGCAAGACATCCAAAGCCTTTCCTCGCAGAGCCATTATCAAATTTGTGAGTTTTTCTTGTTCTGTCCAGTCGTTACTAGAAGCAGCTACCTCAAATTGTCGTTTATACAGATTCCATGAAGTTTCTCCGTCGAAGGTTGGCGGTTTGACGGTCCTTGTGGAAGTCGAAACTGTAGAGATGTTACGAGGACTCATACCTGCTTCGATACGTTCTTCCAAGCTGTGAATGCGTTGCGCCAACTCTTTTGCCTCCTGTTGTGTGGTTTTAGACTGTTCTTCCACACTGCCTATTTTCTGCAACATAGAACCTTGAGAGACTGTAATCATTTGTACGAGCTGCTCAAAACGTTTCTTCTCTTCTTTTTTTTTCGAGCTCGGCGTTCCTCCTATATTTGTTTGTCACGTAACTGATCCTCTTTAACTAACCTGAGCTTCTCCATCAGCATTTCAAACATTTCCTTCGCTTCCGCCATATCACCGTCATCAGTAGAACGAGTCTTCACCGTAAATCACTTATAGTTTCGTAAATCTTTACTCACTTTTCCCACTTCTGACACCAAAATTGTTACGTAGCCTTAGGTTCTAGGATAAGTGAGCAAAAACAAAACACCGCGCTTTATTCTAAGAACGTTTATAATATCAACCTTCGGTTCACCGCACTTCCAACATGTCTGCCCCGATCTCTCTCCAACAATCACTCCTTTCGTCTCCACAACTCTCGTTGCAACAACACTCGTTTCCACAACTGTCTCGTTGCCACAACAATATTATACGACAGTTTATATAAAATCTTCTTCTTCTTTTTCATCGCCTTTTCCCATGCGGTATGGGGTCGGCATTGCTATNAACATTTCCTTCGCTTCCGCCATATCACCGTCATCAGTAGAACGAGTCTTCACCGTAAATCACTTATAGTTTCGTAAATCTTTACTCACTTATCCCACTTCTGACACCAAAATTGTTACGTAGCCTTAGGTTCAAGGATAATTGAGCAAAAACAAAACACCGCGCTTTATTCTAAGAACGTTTATAATGTCAACCTTCGGTTCACCGCACTTCCAACATGTCTGCCCCGATCTCTCTCCAACAATCACTCCTTTCGTCTCCACAACTCTCGTTGCTACAACACTCGTTTCCACAACTGCCTCGTTGCCACAACAATATTATACGACAGTTTATATAAAATGTAGGATACTATGTTATCCTGACAACGCCTGTACAATCGGTAAAATGTTTTAGGTTTATAAGAGTATATAGTTATAGTATACAGTAAGAAGTAAGTNAATGTAGGATACTATGTTATCCTGACAACGCCTGTACAATCGGTAAAATGTTTTAGGTTTATAAGAGTATATAGTTATAGTATACAGTAAGAAGTAAGTATGTAGTAAGAAGTAAGTAAGTAGTAGTAAGTATATAGTAAGAGTATATAGCAGGCATACCATGTAAATGACTGCTTTAGTCTCCAAATGTGATTTTTGCATATTTTTGATTGTGATTTGATAATTTGGTGACAAATAGTGTATCATTTCACTGGATAGCAAAAATCTTATGTATGTCATAAATGTATATCATAAATTGTAATGTAATGACTAGTAATTATTTAGTTTAGATTTTAAAAATGTATTATCTAAATATATTCTTAATCAAATGTCCCGAGATCTATTATCTGTGAACGAATGAACGAATTTTAAGATAAGCTTTCTTTAGAAAAAGCCTATATACGCATTTAGATAAAATCATGTCTGTATTTGTTTTCAATACTAACATTATATCTACAGTAACACCAATTTTCATAGCTCATTTAATTATTAGTATTATTAATTTTATAATCACATCGGGTTAATTACTGTTACTTGTCTTAGCGTTTCTTTAATTACATGTTTCATTAAAAATATTTCAATTTAATGACTATTATATGATACATAATTGTTGAATATTATTAATAACAAGTTAACCATTGCAGTTGATCATTATTTGCTCTCCTTCAAAACCAAACAATTGAAAATTTTCCGAACTATACCTTTCTTTCCGCTTACTCCTCATTTTTCTCAGGTATGAGACCTCGCCCATAATTGGAGACCACGCATACTCCATGCAACGCCATCATAGGACGGAACGAAAATGTAGAAATTCAAAATCAAACTTATTTTATATCTTATTTTATTACACATCTCATTTCCATTCGTGTTTTCGCGGGATTTACCTGTTACTGATTTCGAGGGTTACCTGGATGAAATCAATGCAGTTGTATATTATCTTTCTGAACTTTAAATGCTGAAGGATCAAAATTGTTCTTGGTATCTTGTATGTATTTGATACTTCCAAATTACAGCGAAAATCATTTCTCCCCGGCATATTATTTAAGAAATCCTCCTCGAATCTGAGGACGAGGCCACGGTCCTAGAAAATCATTTCCTTAGTCCCGCAGTTATATTTCGTCACTACGTCGTCTGNCTCGGAAGTGGGACGATCTCCGGCCACTTTGAGAAGTAGTCCATTGCCACCAAAAGGTACCTGTTACCGGATTCCGGTATGGAATCAATAATATCAAATATCAACCGCAACGCGTTCCCATGGTGCTCCCGAAACATACTGCATCATTTTTCCACGTGATCTAGTTCTTGGACCCTTCTTTGATGCACACAAATCACATCGTTTGCACCACTGCTCTACATCTTCACGACAGTTTATCCAATAGAATCGGTCTCTTACTCGTGCCAATGTCCTGTTGACACAAAAATGACCTCCAGTTCGACTGTCGTGAAGCTTTGTCAGCACGGCATCCACTAAATCCCGAGGGACGATGGTCTGATTGGTGACAGTTTTTCCATCTACGCTTTCCCACTTCCGGATGATCATGTCTTCACACAAGCTCAAGGAGTCCCACTGCAACCAGTAGGCTTTCACAGTTGGTCCATCTCGAGATTTCTTGCCACCTTTGTCGATGTCCGTTGTTCACAGTATCTTCTTTTGCTTCTTGCCGAGTACAAAATTTGCTTGACTTTTCTGTGCAGGGTCTTCTCGATAGGGCATCAGCATTGTTGTGGCTTTTACCTCTGCGATGTTGGATTTCCAACTCGTAAGTTTGCAACTTCTCCAACCAGCGAGCTTATTGTCCTTCCGGGTTCTTAAACCTCAGCAGCCATTGTAGAGCAGAATGGTCCGTCCGAATGAGGAACTTCCTTCCGTAGAGGAAAGTATGAAAATGGTCCACTGCCTTCACAATTGCAAGAAGCTTCTTCCTCGTTGTTCAGTAATTCCTTTCTGCCTTCCCCAAAGTCTTACTGAAATAAGCAATGACCGCTTCTTTGTTATTTTGTATTTGGGAAAGAACTGCACCAACTCCATGGTGGGAAGCATCGGTGTCCAACACAAAAGGGTTGTTATCCACCGGATAAGTCAAAATTGGTGCCGTAATCAGCCGTTGATTTAATTCCTGGAATGCATGGCTGCATTCGATTGTCAAAATGAACGGTCCGTTCTTTTCCGTTAAGCCATGCAATGGCTTGGCAATTCGTCCAAAGTCCTTTACAAATCGTCGATAGGAACTGCACAGTCCCAAGAAGCTTTTGACTTCGTGTTTGTTCTTTGGTTGTCGCCATTCCTTTACGTCCTGGATTTTGATTTGATCCGTCTCTATGCCAGCAGATGACACTACATGTCCCAGAAAACTGATTCTCTCTTGAAACAGCGAACATTTCTTCGCATTCAGCTGGAGGTGAGCATTTCTAAGTCTTCCAAAGACATTCTTCAAGTTGACAATATGCTCGTCAAAATCCCTCCCAATAATCATGACATCATCCAAGTATACCAAGCAAGTTTCCCACGTGAGACCTCTTAGCACCAACCCCATCAGTCTTTCGAATGTAGCTGGGGCATTGCATAAATCAAATGGCATCACGTTGAATTGATATAGCCCCTTTCCTGTAGAATACGCTGTCTTCTCTTTATCATCTTTGTGCATTTCCACCTGCCAATAACCATTCTCAGATCCAGTGTTGAAAACCATTTCGCCCCGGATAACGTGTTGAGAATGTCATCAATCCGAGGTAGTGGAAAACTGTCTTTCTTGGTGACGTCGTTCAGTTACCTGTACTCTACACAGAATCGCATAGTCCCGTCCTTTTTTGTGACCAACACTACCGGAGATGACCATGGACTACAGGATTCTTCGATCACTCCATCCTCCAACATGCTCTGAATAGTCTTGTTCAATTCGTGCTGTTTTGCGAACGGAACTCGTCGAGGTGGTTGACGAATCGGTTGCGCTCTCTCGATGTTAATCCGATGTTGTACAAAATTCGTTCGGCCCGTGATTTTGTTGATGGCAAAAAGATCGGCTTCCTCCGCAATAAACTTTGTCGCTTTTTATAATTCATTCGAAGGAAGATGGTTCCATGTCTTCTTAAAGTTATCCACAAGTTATTTGATGTCTTCCGAGTTGTTACACTCCCTGTCAGACTCGATATCGCAGCGTGTCACTCGCACAATAG
>KZ309144.1:263636-280336 GCA_000376725.2 Ladona fulva | reverse complement strand
AAATACCTGTATCTTATCTGTGAAAAATTATAAAAGCCACCAGCAAAATTGCTTTCACTACATAATATAAATATCGTTCAAAATTTATAACATTTAATATATCATCATCTTACAAGGATGTCTTTTATATCATAGGAAGAGTAATTCTATCACACATTGACTGAATCAAAAATATTTACCAAGTTTCATGTGCGTTTGCTTCATCAAAAATGTCAATCACAGTCGCATCATTGGGTTGTCTACCTGGGTTAGTTTTTATGTTGATAACTTCTCCCCCTTTATCACTAGAGGAAAGTAAAAAAATAATAAAATTAACGTAACATTAAACTTCATTGTTATGTACAAAAGATTTGTTTCAGAAAACGAAGAAATCAAAGATTTTTTTAATTAGACACTCCATTAAGAATCAAAGCATGAAATTTACATTGTTCACACATTATTGGATGTAGTGATGTCAACAAAGTATATAGAATCAAAAGATAAAAATTCACATATTTTTCCATAATTAGATTTCTATTGCAATAATTGCATTAATTATTCAAAATACCATTAAATAATCCAAGAAATACCTGTATCTTATCTGTGAAAAATTATAAAAGCCACCAGCAAAATTGCTATCACTACATAATGTAAATATCGTTCAAAATTTATAACATTTAATATATCATCATCTTACAAGGATGTCTTTTATATCATAGGAAGAGTAATTCTATCACACATTGACTGAATCAAAAATATTTACCAAGTTTCAAGTGTGTTTGCTTCATCAAAAATGTCAATCACAGTCGCATCATTGGGTTGTCTACCTGGGTTAGTTTTTATGTTGATAACTTCTTCCCCTTTATCACTAGAGGAATGTAAAAAAATAATAAAATTAATGTAACATTAAATTTCATTGTTATGTAGAAAAGATCCGAGTGTTATATCTCTTGTACATTGTTATGTACAAGAGATAAAACACTCGGCAGAATACCACACGATGATAATGATGGTCCTGGGAGAACGTTTATTGATTTCTAGTAACAAAATTTACTAAAGAATGAACAGGATAACAATTAATAAAAAGAAAACAGCGTAAAATATATACATTGAATTGAAATATATAATTGAAATACATAACTACTAAAATAGAAATGAAAAAAATTTCATTTTAACAAGGATATCATTTCAATAATAAGAAAACCCTACATCACACAATCTTCATTATTGTCTAATATTCTTCTCTGTCAGTGACAGAAACATTAGTGAGAAAAACTGCAAAAGAGCAGTCACTGATTAAAACTAATTTCAAAGGTTGAATTGTCTGAATAGCCACTGACAAAAATATGAAAAAAATATGGTGACTTCTGTATCACTGATCAAAATGAGAAAAATATCATAATTCCTGGAAATAGAATAAGACAAAAAGGAAAGCAATGGGACTGACTTTAATGGTAAGCATGGGTAAAAAAATGTTAAGAAAAATGGAATAGAGATATAGTAATATTTTCTATATGCAAGAGTTTGAGAAAGAAACCATAGAAAATACACAAGAGAAAATAGCTAATCAAAGCTGCATGAATAACTCAGTCAATTGTACCTCAAGAGAAAACTGGAATTTATACATGAAATATAATGCATTAAAAGGAAAACATCTTCGAGATAAAAAATATCACCTCAATCATGAAACTGGAAGCAGTAATTTATTACATAGACACTTTGAACTTTATAAAAAGTAGAATGAAACTATATCATAGAATTAAATATAATGTATCTAAAGTTTGCAGGAAATAAGTACATTGTAATCTGGAATTGTGATCCTAAATAAATATAATGTCATATGAAGACAGCAGCAGGAAAAGAGAAGTCGGTTACAAGGTCGAACATGAAATATTGACATTCATCAAATGTTTCCTTATTGAGAATGGAGAGTAAGACCAATGAGGAGGCTCTTCCACAAAGAATGTGATCGCTTTCAAAACTGAATACATCTACATCTTTTCCTAAAAGAAACCCTGGTAGGTACCGCGAAGGGGTTCTTTTTCATTACTTTTTGTCTCTTGTTACTTGTTTAAACGTATGGAAAAAAGGTGTTTAAATTCAAGTGGTTGGGAAAATAAAACATCACAAGGAGGTAAGATAACGCCTCACACACAAATTTCGTGAAATTATGTAATCACATACAACTACGTGATTACTTAAAACGAAATACGACCGTCTTTATTAATTATTTTAAAAAAAGCGATGGAGACCGACATTTACCGGGATACGCGAAAATATAATACAGAATGTAGGACATTTTTGCTAAAAAACTAAAGAAAACCAACCCAACCCCTAATACCTAACGAAGTAATTATTAATTACAAACCGTACTCGAGAGTTAATGTGTATTCCACTTCGGAAAGTAATGGCGTCTTAATTTAACGAAATTTGTGTGAGAGGTGTTATTTTTCTTCGTTATTGACATTTCAAATCCTATGTGTTTAACTGGCAATTCTTGAAGCTATAGAGCATAAAGTACCGCTGTTCCGTAGCGATAAACAGGAGAAAGTACGACTGAAAAAGTGAAAAAAAATAGAAATTACGGAACGTTTCTTCCATATTTTTAACGTCCTATATGTTACCAGAGTAGCCTTCCGTTCCTAAAAATGCCGATTTTTCGCTATTTTTCCCAAGAAAACGGTGTTTTGAGACGCCGATATGACCGAAAAACGCCCCCGAAGGTACATAATTAAAAGGGCAATATACGGCCTTTGTGCCTTCCCGCCCTAGCACCACTCTTTCACTCCGCGCGCCCATAAGATTGCGGAGGAGTTAGAATGTCAAATATTCGCTGAAAACGCATTCCCCTGGTTTGTCCTACGCGCGAGAAATTTCTTTGAAATCGCAAGAGACGCCACTCCTCGATCGCTGGGGTTTCTGGTTAGCAAAGGATAGAACTAGAAATCCGTAGTAGTTCACTTAAAATCAGTGCCATTACCGTAGTTTAATACCTTTACATGGTATTTAAGTAGTTACGAATTTTTAATCCTAATCACTTTAACAACAGGAAATAGAAGCAGAAGATATTTCATGTAGAGGAACTTACCAGAATCATCAGATACGGAAGCATAATGAGGGTCATTGGATCTTACACTTTTACTAACGGTACGTAGAGATGGTGGTCTTGTATTCTTTTCCTTTTCAGATATTTGAGCTTAATGGAAGCAATTGAAGATAATAAGGGGTTATGAAATAGTAACCCTCCCCCGTATTACAAACCATTATCCCCTAACCTGCCGCCTTCCTTGTACTTTGTTACATTTTCCAACTTCCCTTTCCTAAGCATTGTCCTAACACTCCGGGTTCCCACCCTTGTTTCCTTGGCCATCTTCTCTTTTCTTTTCTTGTCGTTTCCTGGGTAAGGGTTTCGTGGAATGACGACCGAGATAGCCTTACTCCTATCACTGCTGGGCAAGACACTCCCCGTGGAGGGCTGAGTCCTGTTTTCGCCACTTACAATATTTATATATATTGGCACATCATAATTGCTAGGGATAAATTTGTGGTGGTCGAGGTGGTCTCCCCTTGCCTTGCTCCACCTTTCTTTTAACGTGACACCACCATCACTCGTAATGGTCGCCCCACTGGGGTACAGACACTGCGTGGACTATCTTTCGTTTGGCCTCTACCTATTGACCATTCTGGCATGGGTGACCCTACCTACTTACAACTTTGTTACATTTCAGCCACCATCATCTTCATGGAGATGATGAAGATGAAGACCGAACAGTCCTCTCCAGAAGCTACAGATTCCTTGGAAGGGTTCTGCGAGCATCTCTACCTATCCAAGCTGCCCTCATGTTACTCCTAGTTGGAGTGGCTTCACTGGTTCCTAGTGCAGAAGAGGATTACTCTTGTGCTATGGCAAACAACTTTGCACGAAGTTTTGAGACTATGCTCACTTATCCAGATGGGCCACCCCCTGTGTGAGCAAATGATCTAGGCAGTGTTGAGGTGATTATGCGTTGGAAAATTTGGTGCTCTTTTTTAAATTAAGGAGATGGATATTTATTTTGTTACAAGATTGATAATACAAGAGTCATTGTCTTGTCACGAGCCCGCTGAGGGAGACGTATTGAGCGTTTTAATATGTCTATTGAAATCATGGTTTAAATACGATCAACTCTTTGCCTAAAGAGGTCGCCCTCTTTAATAGCTTCGTTTTCGCCATTTTCTATAGAAAATGAAGCAATTTTATTCAAATATACCATTATGGTTGATTTACTGATGTTCAAAAACAAAGTTTATCCTTTCAAGTCCATCAAAGTGCACTATCTTTCCAAGACACACCAAAATATTTTAAATCCGTCCTGTGAATTTTAAATATGAGAAATTTGAACACAAATCATCGAACCCACGGTCATGTCGGGGATTTTCATTNCTGATGTTCAAAAACAAAGTTTATCCTTTCAAGTCCATCAAAGTGCACTATCTTTCCAAGACACACCAAAATATTTTAAATCCGTCCTGTGAATTTTAAATATGAGAAATTTGAACACAAATCATCGAACCCACGGTCATGTCGGGGATTTTCATTTAAATTTCTTTTCAGAGGCACCTCCAGCAACATACCCTTCTGTTCCAATGCGACATTATATCGTGAAGTATCGGGAAGTGTCGGATTTTTTATTATGGATACTCGAGTTTGGACTTTTGTTAGTTAGTTTGGAAAAACGAGTTACACCAAAATTTAGCTCGCTTTATTCTACGTTTCGTAGTGCAATGCAAAAATTTGTTTACATCCGGTTGCTATGTTATTACAGGTAGAACGAAAAAAGTGCCCGTTTTTTCGCGCTGTTTACCGGAGCGCTTACNAACGGTTTAATTTTCAAAAAGGTTCTTATGGAAAATTTGAAACTGTTCTTTAAATTGTGACTGTGCGATAGTAGAGTCGGGGAATTTCGGTGGCTAACAGTTAAGAGTTTGCCTTACTCAAGGTTGTTGACAGATTTTTTTGACCTTTGAACGCCTTTATGGGCCCTTGGAGGGCCTCCGGAGGGATATTACAAGGATCTTTTTCAACGACTATAGGAGGGTAAGATTGCACATTCGTGTTGTGAACAGTTCTCGAATAGTTTTTGGTTCCTAGAGACCCTATTTCCATTTTGTCGATGGTCCTTCGACGTGATGGTGCCCCGAGTAATTACGACATCGATTCAGAAAAGCTTCTATGGAAGAATGCTTCGCGCCGAATTTCGGAAATTTCTTTGAGGTCCTCCTCTAAATATTGATGACTGTAATTCCATATGTGGATAGAGGAAGGCTTAAAATTATATTAACTCTGAAAATTTTTGAGAATGTTCCTAGGTTCTACTCCTGTCCGCTCTCATTATACCAATATTTTCCTGCGATAAATGTGGATGTCTGTTTTGAAGGTTCCAAGTTTGGGTTTAAATTTGTGTTCCTTTATAATAAGGAAATCTATTTATGAAAAACACTCCGTAAACGACGAGGGTATAGCTGGAAGTAAGGGAAGAGAATAAGCTAATTAGAGGTCTACTTAATTGAAGATTTAAGACGTATCCGTGCCAATGCTGACACTGTGGGGAAAAGAATGGCGAACTACCTCCCTTTAAAGCATCCGTCCTTTTTGGAGATTTTGGTGGAAGGGATGAGGTTTCAGCCCATCGAGTTGAATGTTAATCAGATGCAAGCGTATTCTATGCAGGCGGGTGGACGCATGAGGTGGGCGGGACCCCTCCCCTCAGTCGAAATGGCCATGCCTCAGTGACCAGATTACTTCCATCTCTTTATCTTCTTCCGATGCTCAACGTTTTTACTTTTTGGGATGGCATAGAGAGTGAAAAATACGAAAAAAATATTAAATTTCGAAAAAGAAGTTAATTCTTGTTTAAGAAAAAAAACTTTCTGGTCATCGTACTTAATGGCCATCACCACTCGGATTCCATCAAAGGCAAAACAAGAATTTTTTAATTCTAAATTTTCACCTCTTGAATGGAGTTGGTGAAGCTTCTATCCTGGAGAGTAGAATCGTTACACTTTTTACTAAAAATCTGTAATTAGGTAAAGGGATAGACTATGCGACTTCAGAGCGTTCAAAGTAAGTTTCACCCCGTCGCCATTGATATTCACGTAGAACTTTCATCTGAATTTTGCGGATGACTCTTGGAGCAAAAATACTTACGACGTTCTTGCAATGACCTGTATGTATTTATTTTCTCGGTTGCAATTCTAATTCAAATACGTTCCTGCTAAAGAGAAATAGTAATATTTTTGTCGCTGTCGAAAAATGGAAATTTAATATTACATTCAATCGGGAAAGAGAAAAATACAAACTAATGTTTTTCNTACCTGTGTGTGTGTGTGTGTGTATGGTAGTACCCCTGTAAATTATGTATCATTGTGAATCCTCCCCAGATAGATACCCGAGCTGGCTGTTCTGCTGCCAACTTTAGTCTTCTTTCATGGGATGAGGACAAAACCAGAGTGCTGCTCTTCCCTTCACCCTCCCCTTCCCCCTCCTCCTTCAACTCCAGGGTCACATCACAGCCACTACTCTGGTATTTCACGTCGAAAGGGACCTTTCCCCAAATTACATCTTGATCTTTACAATTTTGATGGACCAAGGGCTGAAGAATCTTTGTATGTGCTCACAAGTCCTAGATCTTTAGAGGCCTGCCGCCGCACTGGACTGAAGGCAAGAATAGTCCTCCTACGCATTACTTCCTTAAATTATTACACTGCTTGCAGTATCTTACTGAATTCAACCAAAAGTTATGCTCAATGCGTTCAGTATCAGAAGTTTAAAATAAGGCAAATATGAAACTTGAACCTGATTGTTCATATAGAAGATTTCAAAAGATTTCTTTAGTTTTTTATCTCTCTTTGCATCTAAATATTTATTTGCAACTCTTAGCAATTTTCATTGAAAATAATTTGTATTTATGACTCACTCAACATGTTGCTATTGGTCATGGAGATTTCTGTGCCAAATGAAGTGTTTGGGCTGCAGACATTTCTCTTCCTGATCCTTAACTTTAACTACAATATTTAATGGTTACAACTTGGCTCAAATTTCTTTTATAACTTCTAATATAAAATTAAATCAGAGGGCTTTCTCAGCCGAAAGGGTAGTTCACCCTTTGGTGAATGCAGTCCTGGGTTTGAATCCTGGTGGGAGAACATATGTGTGAAATTACCTCAGCCATTGAAACACATTTTAAATAATTTTTCTTCTAGTAAATCAGAATAAAGAGAGATAGAGAATATGTAACTTAAAGATGGTGTTGGGACAATTCATGGAAATCATTGCAACCAGTATGCAACATGTTAAAACATAATGCTGGGGAGTAATTTTTATTTTAACTAACTGAACTTCTTGAAACATTTTTGTACAGGATAGTTCTGGAAAGCATCTAGAAGTTTGCTTCATTGTAAAGTTAGTTTCTATTGTTTGTCTTTCTTTCTTATAGCTTTACGTTCTTGCTATTCTTGGTTTCATAATTTCAGGTTTTAAATTTATTTTAAACTATTGAAATAGAGAATTGATAATTATCAAATACTACCAAAAATATTTTACTCCAAAAATATTTTACTCCAAAAATATTTTAGACTAATCAATATTACTGAATTAAAGAAATTAAACTTGACATAAAAAAGATTTAAAATATGGAATTCTTCAAGCAAATTTTCTGTCATTTAGTTATATTTGAAGCTTGAATTAAAATAAGACTGGAATAATACTAAAATAAGGCTTGGATTAAAATAAGACCTACAAACAAAATGCATTTCATGAGTTTTTGTCATAAGAAGTTGAAGTTAATTTCATATTACTATTTGTAATTATTATTTCTTACATAATTTTTCAATATATGGTAAGTTTTCCACTCAGAACTTTAAACACTGAATTAGGATCTCTTATGTTATGTATTGTGATGTCATCTCATGTTATGACCAACCTATTAGGTTTTTGATCAAAAGAGCAGTTTGAAATTTATATTATCCTTTCATGAAAAAAATGTTTAAAATTGCTTGTGTTAAAATTTCTTTCTAGTTCGACAGATTGTAGGGCATATTTTATTATGTATAATTAGAAGTAAACTAGTTTCAAGGGATGATCCAAATTTTCAATTATTTCTTTTCTGAATCACTTATTTTTATCTAAGTAAGAAATAATGTATTCAGTGTGAATGGATGAGGCTTTTCATGTGCCTTATTGGAATGATATATGAAATATTATGCTACATTGAAAGATATATTTTGGCTGTAAATTATTTATGATCTCTAGCTAGCTTTAAATCATTTATTGGATTGATTGAAAATGATTTACTGTTTTTATTGAATTTTGTTTTTAAAAGTCTAATAAAAATACTTTCCATCATATTTACACTAGAGGAGAGCTATGAGGGAATTTAAAGTGCAATAAATTCATTTATTGAAAAAAATTATTGAAACTTATAAAACCCTGGTATTAATGATTTCCCTTTGAAAAGTATTATAGTACTGGTCTCATTAAAGTCACTGTTTTTGATTCTGTTTTAAGTCTCCAGGCATAAATCATGCTGTATTATCCTACAATCTCTATGAATTGGATGGAATTCTTACAAATCTAAGAGAAGATTTCCTCTAAGTCTCCTTTGGTGAAATTGATGTTATGTTTCTTTGCCATGTTATTTTGTAATCTTCAATGTTTAATGTCTTGTTTTGTAGCACATTCTTTCCTAAATTTCCAGTATGCAATGGCTATTGAATTTATACATTGTCATGTGCACTTACTCCCTGCAAATTATTTTTGTCTCATTTTATTATAAACAAAATTTATTTGAGATGCTGTTTAACCCTTTCATGATATTTTATAAATTGTATTTTTGATTGATTAAAAGTGATGCCTTGACCCCTTTTTTTAGGAAATATTTTTCTAATTTGTGGGCATCAGTCTGTTTTTGGTATGTACCATAAGGTGATAATTTTTCTTATTGTTATTTAAAATATTTAACATTAATTACATTAAGTTCANATCGGGAATCTTTTTGATCTTGGTATTGTAATGACGAATTTCATGATTTTATTTCTATCAAATCACATGGAGTTAGTAAGATTCCCTTTCATAATTTACTTAACAGACAAAATGCATGTGATTGGAATTCATAAATTTCATCAAAACATCTATAAGGCAGAATCTACAATGATGCTCAAAAGCAGTTTCTCCCTAATGATCATGACCCCACGTAATCACCATGCATACTTATAAATAGGTCCACATTTAATTACAAAACTTCGTTTTAAAAATCTATGGTCCACATACACTCAGAAATAATTAGCATTGTGAGTTATGTATAGCATAAAACATAAGTGCTTATTGAGATGAAATGTTCCAAATATTCTTCAGTTGACAATTCTATGCTGGTCTACCTCCTAGCATTTGAAGCTTGAAAAATGTTGTCATAATTGTATGTATTTCATTTAAAACAGTTGTTAAAAATATAAAATTTCATCTACTTTAGCTTTTATACAAAGAGAACATTCATTGAGAAAAAGTCTGCAAGCTATGGTCACCATTAATTTGACAGAGTTACCTTTGCAGCATTTATAAAAAAAAACTATTGTCATATTATGATTTATAAAATTATTTCCTTTCAATCAAAATATCATTATAAATTATCAACTTTTTGAAACATTAAGGAAACGGAAAGAATTTTATCCTATGGTTCAATTTGCATTTATTTTGGCAATTTATTCTAGTTTATTTTCTTCGATATCAATGTTCCCAGGTTTTGAACTCAACACTTACCATAGCTGTGTTATCTTCTTCATGGTGGAATACTAAAAATATAAAGCAGAATGCTTGTCGCTCAAGCCAACATCAATTCTCTCTGGGTACCTAATCTTTGGATGCGTTTTCGATGTTTCGTCTTCGAAAATCGGAATCATCATGACAGCATTACGGGCCCTTGGGTAGATAGGGTCCCTACAGCAACCGCTCTCAGGAATTAAATGTAAATGGATGATAATACTAAACATATATTTATAAATATAGTGGGCAACGCGTTCGACTTCAATGAAAGCGGTTCCGGGTTCGATTCCCGGTGGGGGCCTCCGTGCGAAATGACCTAAGCTGTCGAAGCAGATATATAATATATTATAAATATATAAAACCGAAATATAATCTCAGTTCCATATTACATATAATCGTTTAAAACTTCGAATATATTTTATTTATCGTAAGTCACTTGGCATAAACAACATAGGGCCATTATGCTCGTGAGGCCCCCTGACAAGAGGCCAGCGGGCCCATGCGATAAGACGGCATTGGGTTCACGCGATATTAGTCGAGGTTGAGCCGAAGAGTAAAGATGACTGAAAAGCGCTTTGTAGTCTCTGCCGTCAGGAGCAATTGAAGAGTCGCGATCTTCTCGTTAAAAGATGAATTAGCCCCTCCAATCCTCCAAGCAATCAATCGGGAGAGTATACAGTGCCGTCATCTGACGACCGAGGGCGGCTGCGGCGATTGAAACAGGCGCTGGCTGCACTTACGGCGGGATGTTGATCTTTTAGCCGTCGGGGCATGCGCACTTGCATTTATTGATTTAAGCCGTTCGTGCTGAAGTACTCTAAGGTACTTTCAGTCCCTGGGACCCGCTATGTCTAACGGGTACGAGAACGTCGGGTGAAAAATTAGGATATCCATCATCGTGGGTAATTCAGCCGGATTCCTATAAACTAACTGTGATTTTACCATCCTTTCTCATGTTAACAGCGCTCAAATGTGGGATTATTTCGATCCGTTTCCTTGCAGAGTGGAGGTCAGCACATTATTGCACATAATACTAAAATATATTGAGCCAAAAGCTATATTCAACGCAGTATTAGAGGCAGGATGTAGGCAGACCTAAATGCGAACGCCCGAAGGATGACAATTGAGGGCGGGTACTCGACTTCTCCGGCCATGTGGAAACTCGGAGGACTAGCTGCGGTCAGCGGCATCCCCATCTCAAAGGGAGCGAAGTGAACCGAAGCAGTTACATGTTTCAACTAGCCGTCCGCCGTAACAGCTTCACAGCCCAAAACTCTGCGAAGTTGAGAGGAAGTGCTTCTAATACGAATTAATCCATAGCTTTGAGGTCCTGACGGCACAGTCCTAGGTAAGTTACCTTACCTCCTTATTATATCGTAATTTTTTTTTCTCTAATCAAAGCGCATAATCAACTAATGTTCATAAATTGAAAAAAATGGTGATTAAAACGTATTGAAAACTTATTTGTTGGAGTAAATGACAATTATTTAGATTGATATTCGTGAAAACGAACGATCAGCTGAAGATTTCGCTTCCATAATCTCTTAAATACTTGAATATTTTTACGAATGTTTTTATCCATGCGATGCCCTGTAACCTCATGAGAAGCTATCAAAAGCATCTCACGGACCTCTGTCTCAACTAAATCTCGGATTTATGGTCACTTCTCAAAGAAAGTAGTCGTATTTGAAATTGGATACTTACCTTTAAATGAAAACGAATGTGATTGTCAAACAAAAGAACATTGCTGAAATGAACTGAATTTGTAAAGAATGCCCTTTACTTGCTCTTAATATCACCCTAAAAATGACATTCTATTCTATTTCACATGCTGTAATTAATACGTTAATCAGAATTTGTTACTGCCTTTCTTTGAATTGTGTACAAAAAAAATATATAAACAAATGCAGTGGATGTTAACAGCGCCTAATAATATGTATTCTGAAGTTTTCTATGTTGATTATTAAAAGAAAAGAAAGGAAGTGGTTGTTAAAGCCCTTCCCTCTATATGAATGAGCATACTCAAATAAAGATAAACAATCTAGTAATCAAGTTAGGGTATTGGCTCATAGCTATTAATACCACAATATACATTCATGCCTAGTCTGGTCTTTCAATCTCTGATTAAAATGATAATGATGGATGACTATCTAATGACTTTGGGAAAACAATAAAAATTGTGTTTTTTCTCTCACTAGCATTTGCTAGTAGATGCTCCAGCAGCTAATTAATCTGTAATTGTTCAAAATAAATTTTTATCAAATGAACATGTTATCAGAAAATCGAATTCATGAATAATGCTCCATTTAAATAATCAGCAATCTTTTTGATCTTGGTATTGTAATGACGAATTTCATGATTTTATTTCTATCAAATCACATGGAGTTAGTAAGATTCCCTTTCATAATTTACTTAACAGACAAAATGCATGTGATTGGAATTCATAAATTTCATCAAAACATCTATAAGGCAGAATCTACAATGATGCTCAAAAGCAGTTTCTCCCTAATGATCATGACCCCACGTAATCACCATGCATACTTATAAATAGGTCCACATTTAATTACAAAACTTCGTTTTAAAAATCTATGGTCCACATACACTCAGAAATAATTAGCATTGTGAGTTATGTATAGCATAAAACATAAGTGCTTATTGAGATGAAATGTTCCAAATATTCTTCAGTTGACAATTCTATGCTGGTCTACCTCCTAGCATTTGAAGCTTGAAAAATGTTGTCATAATTGTATGTATTTCATTTAAAACAGATGTTAAAAATATAAAATTTCATCTACTTTAGCTTTTATACAAAGAGAAAATTCATTGAGAAAAAGTCTGCAAGCTATGGTCACCATTAATTTGACAGAGTTACCTTTGCAGCATTTATAAAAAAAAATCTATTGTCATATTATGAATGAGATTTGTAAGAATGGGAATTTTGGTGATGGTAGTTGTCATAGATGCAGATAAACTTATACCTGTGTGTGTGTGTATGGTAGTACCCCTGTAAATTATGTATCATTGTGAATCCTCCCCAGATAGATACCCGAGCTGGCTGTTCTGCTGCCAACTTTAGTCTTCTTTCATGGGATGAGGACAAAACCAGAGTGCTGCTCTTCCCTTCACCCTCCCCTTCCCCCTCCTCCTTCAACTCCAGGGTCACATCACAGCCACTACTCTGGTATTTCACGTCGAAAGGGACCTTTCCCCAAATTACATCTTGATCTTTACAATTTTGATGGACCAAGGGCTGAAGAATCTTTGTATGTGCTCACAAGTCCTAGATCTTTAGAGGCCTGCCGCCGCACTGGACTGAAGGCAAGAATAGTCCTCCTAAGCATTACTTCCTTCAATTATTACACTGCTTTTATCTTACTGAATTCAACCAAAAGTTATGCTCAATGCGTTCAGTATCAGAAGTTTAAAATAAGGCAAATATGAAACTTGAACCTGATTGTTCACATAGAAGATTTCAAAAGATTTCTTTAGTTTTTTATCTCTCTTTGCCTATCACCTTTTCAAAATGCATATTGAATAAGGAAGTTAGGACTAAAATTTAGTAAAATTAACATGATTAAATGATACTTGGTAGAATTCTATCATGCAAATCAGCATATTGCAATAGAAGTGTGTAATGGAGATCAATTTCTTGTTTATTTCTTAGTTTTGTTCTAGTCATTGGTATTTATTGAACAGTTCTGTTGCAAAATATTTATTTGCAACTCTTAGCAATTTTCATTGAAAATAATTTGTATCTATGACTCACTCAACATGTTGCTATTGGTCATGGAGATTTCTGTGCCAAATGAAGTGTTTGGGCTGCAGACATTTCTCTTCCTGATCCTTAACTTTAACTACAATATTTAATGGTTACAACTTGGCTCAAATTTCTTTTATAACTTCTAATATAAAATTAAATCAGAGGGCTTTCTCAGCCAAAAGGGTAGTTCACCCTTTGGTGAATGCAGTCCTGGGTTTGAATCCTGGTGGGAGAACATATGTGTGAAATTACCTCAGCCATTGAAACACATTTTAAATAATTTTTCTTCTAGTAAATCAGAATAAAGAGAGATAGAGAATATGTAACTTAAAGATGGTGTTGGGACAATTCATGGAAATCATTGCAACCAGTAAACTAAAGGATAGTTGACAGTTTTGTTACAAGTTGAATAAACTGGTTGCTGAACAACTGGTTGAACAGTTGATATATACATCATTTTGAGAGACACCATTAATTTTATATAAGTGGAAAAGATAAGGTGTTTACTTTGCTCATTGAGGCATGCACCTTAAAACCCAGCAATAAATAGATGTGAAAAAAAATTTTAATATTTTTCAGTGGACTTATGTGTGCCATTCATTAAAAGATCTATGTATTATTGAAAATGGGAAGAACATTCTTGAAAATCATACTGAGCCTCAAGAATGTTTTCATATTTCATTGAAGAAAATCAACAGAAATATCCATAAACTGAAGAAACTTTGCTCTTACATTAGCAAAATATATTCTAGAGGCCTTTATCTAATCAGTCTTAGCTGTCATGCAGACTATTTAGAATTGCATATACAGATAGAATTTTAGTAGTCAAATATTACACTAAAGGAGCAAGTTTAAAAATTTCTCACTATTAAATCGGTTAAAGCATGGTTACTAGGCATGATTATTTGGAAGTTTGATTTGAAATTTAGACTTCTAAGTTAGTGTAGTAATTGCACAGCAACTTCTGTTCTCTTTCATTAATCTCAAAAGATTAGGAAGTCAACTATTACATTTCATTTGTAACCTAATAGTGTCATACAAACCAAATGCAGGTTTTCAGTTTCATTAATATAGTTCTGTACCATCCATATCAAAGCCAAAAAATACATGAATTTTCTGATGATTATCTATTAAAAAAATGAATTTTTATTCAAAATAATTTTCATCCTCTATATTATTTATCATTATTGTAAATGTATTTAAAAATTAAAAGCATAAGAGTTTCCACACCAGAGTCTAATAAATTCTAATAGTTTTGAATGCACAAAAGCATGAAGTTCTTGTATTTATTGCAAGAAGTTAAGTTCATTTTCTTGAAATTGTGGATTATGATTTATCTCCACCGAAAATGACATGCATTATGTTTGTTGTGAGCCAAATCACTGTATCTTTCATCATATTTCAGCTTCATTGAACGTAACATTTGATATCAATTAAATTATAATAATAAAAATAATTTTTATTCACTGATTGGCACAAAGAACATAGCACAGTTTCATCAATATACAATATTCATACATATACAATTAAAAATATTCTTTCAGACAACAAATGCACTTAAAAAAGAGAAAGGATAAGTTAAAATTGTTTTCATATACAATACAAATATCTAATAAAACTAATATTTATTTTATGATATTTCTTCCCATTAAACTACTGTACACCTTGTGGTAAGATTTATTTATTTTATTTTAATTTTATAACCAAAGACTAGAAGAGAGTGGCATAGGTAGTGTCACCAATTTCTAACAATTATAATACAATTACAAAATTATAATAGTAAAATAAGGTAAAAAAAAGAAGGATATTTATCATTTAAGTATTCCAAAATACTATAGTAAGCCTTCCTAATCAGTATGTCCAATATCTGGGATTTAAATAATTTGGTAGAGTTACAGCATTTGGTATTAGAAGGAAGTTTATTATACATTAGAGAGATCAAGTGCTGTGAGGCTTTTAGGGAAAGGAAAGTAAGTGTGTAGTTCTGTAGATGAATATTTCTATTTTTTTCTGAGTACAATGACTATGAATGTCTGAATAAAATGGGGAGATATGTGAGTTATTACAGGCAGAAAGAGTACAGCAAAGGATATAGATACAGAGAAGAGTTAAAAATTCGGAAGTATTGAAAGAGTGGAGGTCTGGGTGTTCTGATGGGAACATTAATTAGATCTTTAATTGCTCTTTTCTGGACTGAGAAAGCTTTATTAGCAGCAGAAGTTACCCCAAAAGATAATTCTATAGGACAAATGAGAATAAAAATTAGAAAATATACAGCAATCAATGTGTCACGTGAATCAATCTTAACTAACCTGCGGATAAGGAAAATTTTGGATGACAGCTTAGAGGTGAGAGTGTTAATACGATTAGACCAGTCAAGATCATCACTAATATTTAAACCAAGAAATTTCACATAATTAGAATTTCGTATGTCATTACTATTTATTTTCAGGAGAGGAGTAGAAATTGGTGGAGAAATTTTAGTATGAAACTGCAAATGAAAATTAATTGGGAATCGAATAACTTGTCTGAATTATGATAAAAATCACATTTATTTTAGGTAATTGCTGATCAATATAAGATTTCAGGGAAGGTAAAACTTATTTTGTCGCCTTAAAAATTACTTTTCCAAGAAAGCTATATCTTTGAAAGATTGCAACTCAAATGGGCTTTGTAGACAACCTATTTCATTCACAACCACAATACAGACATGCTGACATATATTCTTTTCTTTCTGCATCAAATTAGCTCACAATTGACATCATACTATGAGTAACATAAATTGGTATGTTTTTTATATTATGAGAATTATCAGTAAAATAAAATCAAATTCATGTATTAATTAAAGTTAAGCTCTTATATACAGTTGATTCTAAAGGCAGAGTTAATAATATATATTGCTTTGTGCCTCATTTCTCTAATTTTGCTTTTCTTAGTTAATATTTCCTTGTAACATTACAAGATTTGAAAATCTTATTGCTACAATTTAACATCATCTATTTGATAAATTACTCTTTAATTTTTTGCTAGTTTTGTTGAAAGATTCACTGATAGGACTATCAATATGATGTGCAATATGTTATTCCAATAATAAGTATATCATCTTATAGCAAATTATTTGCCAAAATAATATTTGTAACCAGATAAATTTTACTCTGTTGAATC
>KZ309144.1:251270-262058 GCA_000376725.2 Ladona fulva | reverse complement strand
AAAACGGGTAAGGGTGACTTTGCGCAAGATGGTGCGCACCCAGGAAAAATCCCAAGGAAGAATGGACTTGAAAAAAGTCTGATAGGACCGGGAATCGAATTGGGAGACCCGGTTCGATTCCTGGTCCCATCAGACTTTTTTCAATTCCATTCTTCCTTGGGATTTTTCCTGGGTGCGCAAAATCTTGTGCAAAATTACCCTTACCCATTTTCCTGCGTTTCCAACCTGAAGGGGGTATCCTTTCAATCACTTTGTGCGGCCAGTGCTTCTATGAAGCCGTGACAGCGAACAATGCCACCATGTGGACAAAATTACAAAGTCCTTGCCCACAAAGTCTCCCAAATTGCTTGGAGAAATGTTCTGCTGGGATAGCTCAACAGACAGAGCACCCAACCGGCAATTGGGAGACCAGGGTTTGATTCCTGGTCCTGTCAGACTTTTTTCAAGTCCATTCTTCCTTGGGACCTCATGTTTATTAAGAATATTATCCTCCTTTTTAAGTAATAATTTATATTTAAATATAAGCTTGTTTCCTCTGGAAACGCTGTTTTTGTCCTATGTGAGACCTACTGTTGTCTGTTTAGTTTATAATACCACTTTTCATAAATGAAATTGCAGAAATTGGCAATCTCTAACCCAGGACTAATTAGGTTCTAAAATAAAACCAATGAGCATATTTTTATTGTATTGTTGAAGAATCACAGCAACAAGAAAGAATCAATTGAGTGGAAAATATAATTTGTCTGTTTCTATTTTAATTAATATCTTACATATTATTATTATTAAAAAGATGATTATGAGATTTTGATGCAACCAAGACTTTTCATACACTATATTTTGAAAATTTATATTTTTGATGACCAAATATTTATTTATTACAGTTGGTTGCAGTAAAATAATTTTGAACTCTGCATATCAACCTAAATCTGAAACTCATTTTTTCTTCACAAAACACCTCTATGTTACCCAAAGTAATTCAGGCAAGTAACTGTACATGTGCATGTGAAGAAACACAATAAACAAAATCTAGCTGAATCTATGTAACAATATATTGCAAACATAAGTGTTAGGAGGGATATTTGTGTTTTTAGTGAAATTAAATCCCCAGAATCCACAAACAGCTAAGAAGCTGTACCTATTAATTTTAGAATTGTTTTGTTTCTAATTTGATGATTTTTAATTTGAAAATATTTTGTTTTTACTGTTTGGTGATAGTGAAAAAGTATAGATTTTCTTCTTCAGAACTAAAGTCTAAAATAAAATTATCAAATCATATTGTATGTATAATTTTGGCTTTTGGCCTTCTTTATGCAGACTATTATTAAGCTCCTAATCATTTTAAGTCATATATTAGCCACACACAAATGTATAATTTCAGCTATGCTTCAATATCATACTCACTATGGTGGGTACAAAGAATGGTGGCACTTTGAGATCTATCTATACTGATATATTTTTGTCTTGATATATAGAGACTAATTTAGATAAGAATATTTAAGCTTAATCAGTTTTGGGAAAACAATAGATTATTTTAACAAAAATCATCCAGTTATAATTTTACATATTTATACATGTTTAATGAATGAATTGGCTTTCGTATACAAAAAAATTCTTGCTTCATATTTAAATCTGGCCACTTTATAGAAAATTAAATTTTAGCATGGAAATGCTGCATTGCAGTTGATTTCAATCAATGCACTGGTAATTTGTGGTTTCTTCAACATTTTGTATTCATGCTTGGAGAGAAGAGATGATAATAAATATTCTCTGTTTTATTCAAACATACTTGAAATTGATTTTATGAAAGATACTCTTGTAATAAAGCCTTCAATTAAAAATTTCGGTTAGAAAAATATCTAAATAAAAGTATATCAAAATTCTATCAGTTAGGTGAAATTAGATAAACTATTGAATCTAATAGCAAAATTGTGATATTGTCTAAAACTACCTTAGGAAAACAAATTTTAAATCTTACTAACCTCTGAAATCACAGATTTCAGATTATTTTAAAGATTTAAGTCAATGTTTACAATCAAAGTTTTAAGACTGTCATGGGAACACTTTTGTATTCAGCTTCTATACAAGGTGTTTAAAGATGCTTGCTCTTTCATCATGAATTATAATCATGTAATTGAAACAATGCATATATATAGTTTCTTAATCATGAAAAACAATTTTCACTTAAACATTTGCTAACAATTTTATAAATAACACTACTTGAAATTTTCTAACCTACTACCTCTAAATGGAAGATTATAGATAATAGATCCAGCAGTTATTACATTAAACTTCCTCATAAGAAAGGATTTACTCATTCTACAAAACCTTTTGCCATTAAAAGCCATTATCCATAGATTCAGAATTTAGATTTTGTACAGATCATCAGCTAGTGTTGAAATGGTTTTCCAACCTGGAAGGAACTAAAGGATAGTTGACAGTTTTGTTACAAGTTGAATAAACTGGTTGCTGAACAACTGGTTGAACAGTTGATATATACATCATTTTGAGAGACACCATTAATTTTATATAAGTGGAAAAGATAAGGTGTTTACTTTGCTCATTGAGGCATGCACCTTAAAACCCAGCAATAAATAGATGTGAAAAAAAATTTTAATATTTTTCAGTGGACTTATGTGTGCCATTCATTAAAAGATCTATGTATTATTGAAAATGGGAAGAACATTCTTGAAAATCATACTGAGCCTCAAGAATGTTTTCATATTTCATTGAAGAAAATCAACAGAAATATCCATAAACTGAAGAAACTTTGCTCTTACATTAGCAAAATATATTCTAGAGGCCTTTATCTAATCAGTCTTAGCTGTCATGCAGACTATTTAGAATTGCATATACAGATAGAATTTTAGTAGTCAAATATTACACTAAAGGAGCAAGTTTAAAAATTTCTCACTATTAAATCGGTTAAAGCATGGTTACTAGGCATGATTATTTGGAAGTTTGATTTGAAATTTAGACTTCTAAGTTAGTGTAGTAATTGCACAGCAACTTCTGTTCTCTTTCATTAATCTCAAAAGATTAGGAAGTCAACTATTACATTTCATTTGTAACCTAATAGTGTCATACAAACCAAATGCAGGTTTTCAGTTTCATTAATATAGTTCTGTACCATCCATATCAAAGCCAAAAAATACATGAATTTTCTGATGATTATCTATTAAAAAAATGAATTTTTATTCAAAATAATTTTCATCCTCTATATTATTTATCATTATTGTAAATGTATTTAAAAATTAAAAGCATAAGAGTTTCCACACCAGAGTCTAATAAATTCTAATAGTTTTGAATGCACAAAAGCATGAAGTTCTTGTATTTATTGCAAGAAGTTAAGTTCATTTTCTTGAAATTGTGGATTATGATTTATCTCCACCGAAAATGACATGCATTATGTTTGTTGTGAGCCAAATCACTGTATCTTTCATCATATTTCAGCTTCATTGAACGTAACATTTGATATCAATTAAATTATAATAATAAAAATAATTTTTATTCACTGATTGGCACAAAGAACATAGCACAGTTTCATCAATATACAATATTCATACATATACAATTAAAAATATTCTTTCAGACAACAAATGCACTTAAAAAAGAGAAAGGATAAGTTAAAATTGTTTTCATATACAATACAAATATCTAATAAAACTAATATTTATTTTATGATATTTCTTCCCATTAAACTACTGTACACCTTGTGGTAAGATTTATTTATTTTATTTTAATTTTATAACCAAAGACTAGAAGAGAGTGGCATAGGTAGTGTCACCAATTTCTAACAATTATAATACAATTACAAAATTATAATAGTAAAATAAGGTAAAAAAAAGAAGGATATTTATCATTTAAGTATTCCAAAATACTATAGTAAGCCTTCCTAATCAGTATGTCCAATATCTGGGATTTAAATAATTTGGTAGAGTTACAGCATTTGGTATTAGAAGGAAGTTTATTATATATTAGAGAGATCAAGTGCTGTGAGGCTTTTAGGGAAAGGGTAAGTGTGTAGTTCTGTAGATGAATATTTCTATTTTTTTCTGAGTACAATGACTATGAATGTCTGAATAAAACGGGAAGATATGTGAGTTATTACAGGCAGAAAGAGTACAGCAAAGGATATAGATACAGAGAAGAGTTAAAAATTCGGAAGTATTGAAAGAGTGGAGGTCTGGGTGTTCTGATGGGAACATTAATTAGAGCTTTAATTGCTCTTTTCTGGACTGAGAAAGCTTTATTAGCAGCAGAAGTTACCCCAAAAGATAATTCTATAGGACAAATGAGAATAAAAATTAGAAAATATACAGCAATCAATGTGTCACGTGAATCAATCTTAACTAACCTGCGGATAAGGAAAATTTTGGATGACAGCTTAGAGGTGAGAGTGTTAATACGATTAGACCAGTCAAGATCATCACTAATATTTAAACCAAGAAATTTCACATAATTAGAATTTCGTATGTCATTACTATTTATTTTCAGGAGAGGAGTAGAAATTGGTGGAGAAATTTTAGTATGAAACTGCAAATGAAAATTAATTGGGAATCGAATAACTTGTCTGAATTATGATAAAAATCACATTTATTTTAGGTAATTGCTGATCAATATAAGATTTCAGGGAAGGTAAAACTTATTTTGTCGCCTTAAAAATTACTTTTCCAAGAAAGCTATATCTTTGAAAGATTGCAACTCAAATGGGCTTTGTAGACAACCTATTTCATTCACAACCACAATACAGACATGCTGACATATATTCTTTTCTTTCTGCATCAAATTAGCTCACAATTGACATCATACTATGAGTAACATAAATTGGTATGTTTTTTATATTATGAGAATTATCAGTAAAATAAAATCAAATTCATGTATTAATTAAAGTTAAGCTCTTATATACAGTTGATTTGCTTTGTGCCTCATTTCTCTAATTTTGCTTTTCTTAGTTAATATTTCCTTGTAACATTACAAGATTTGAAAATCTTATTGCTACAATTTAACATCATCTATTTGATAAATTACTCTTTAATTTTTTGCTAGTTTTGTTGAAAGATTCACTGATAGGACTATCAATATGATGTGCAATATGTTATTCCAATAATAAGTATATCATCTTATAGCAAATTATTTGCCAAAATAATATTTGTAACCAGATAAATTTTACTCTGTTGAATCTTATTTTGTATAATTTCTTGTAAATATTTGAAAATTAAGATAATAGTTAAACACTGGATTTGAAAATTGTATCACAAGTGAGAATCTTGAGTATGTTATTTAAAAAATGTTTTTACTCAAAATATATGTAATAAATTGATAACATTGAAAAATTTTCCTCCCTCATCCCTACCTAACTTGTTCAGCCTGTTGACTTGCTTCCTACAANCTCCCTCATCCCTACCTAACTTGTTCAGCCTGCTGACTTGCTTCCTACAACTGTTGCTCAGCTTGAGAGAGAGCTAATTGGAGTTACTCCAGAGCAACTTTTAAAACTGTTTGTAGAGCGAGAAAGACACAGATTAGGTGAGTATTTGTCTGTTTATCATTAAAAATAATGGACAATAGTGTATTCCATTATCAGGCCAAAATAATTTTTGAGAGCATAAATTTGTCAACCCCATATTACAAGTTCTGCCTTAATGTTTACTTATACTTAAATTTTGATTTTAGTTAATTCCAATCAAATTATGATTTTCTTTTTATGAAAGTAAAAATTTTTAAGATATACCAACTTGAGAAATAATTTTACTCAAAAGTTTGTGCAATTTGGTAACAAGTTCCGTAACATTATTCGCATAACTTAAGGGAACATATAATAACCATAATTATCAGATAATGATAATTACGGATACCATAATTATCATTATCTGATAATTATGGTTATGATGATGAATTTAAGTTTTGCCGCATTATATTGGCTGGATAACCTTGCTGTTCCCAACCAAAATCAGGAAACTAGGTTTCCCTTTGGGATCAAACTCTAAAAACTTTCACTCAAGACATATGCTGGTCGCTAGGCTAAGAAAAAATCAATTCCAGCATTATTACAAAATAAAAATATCTTTTTGTTTCTGTTATAATTTCCACATTTAAAATATGTAATGAATGGTAGGATTTTTCTGTATAAAATTCCATATTTACATAGTGGTTTATATTATTTATAAATATCTCATTAAGTGAAAGAGGAAATATTCATAAACTTTGTTAAACCAGACATTTGGATTTTGGAAAAAGAGCAAATATAAAGTAGCAGACATCTAATTTTTATATTTATAGCAATGGTGTAATTTGGCTTCCTTACAAAGGTGGTGATCAACTCCTCATTTATAGCTTTCATAGAGTACATTACTCATATTTTATTATCTTTTATAGATAATAACATGCCAATGGAAAGCTGAGCATGTTTTACCAAATTCTTTGTTAGATATGTTTGTTTTAATGATTATCTTAAGTGCCAGACGCCATAAGATTTTGTTGAAGTAATTTTAATAAACCTTAAACTGTTTACAGTATTTCCATTTTGAAATATATCTTAATTACCCTAGGAAAGTAAAATTGTTATTCAAGCTAGCAAAATATATTTAAAGAGAGGCTATGATAAAGAAAAGCAATAGCAAATAACATTCTGCAAAGGGGAATACAGATAGTTCTCAACTTATGGGGTTACATTCTCAGTGATCAGTTGTATATTAATTTGGATGTAAGTAGGTCAAAAATGAATCTCATAATAAGAGCTTACAAGAGCCTGAGCTTTTTGTGCTGATATTTTTTTACATTAGAGATTGGATTGGATACTGAATCACTTATATTAAATTGGGAGATGATACTCAATTTGATTAAAAGTTACATTTTTACATAAATGGCTCATTATTTAAGTGGATCTCATACATTTTCAACTAAACATGAGATACATTGAATGCTTGCTTTTATATAAATAAAAAAAATTGTCATTGTAAGAATTTCAGCAGAATATTGTTGGTCATTTTCAAAAGAGAATGTAAGGTGTATAATGTTTCTTCAAACAGGCCAAATTATCTATTTATTGATTCATTCATTTCTTTTGTAATATGACACCCATTCTCATCATTCATTTTCATATTAATAGAATATTAACCTTTAAATTTTACCTTTAAACTATTTACTGAAAAATATTAATAGACAGATGGCAAAACTGGGCATAAAACACTTAAATGGGTACAACATATCTTAATTTAGAAGTATAAAGGATTGGATTCATGGATTTAATTTTTTGATCACTATTGCAGCAAATCTCGAAAGGTGCCGATTAGTTCGAGAGGAAATAATTAAATCAGGGAATGGCCGTGCAAAGATTCCACTGAGAGAGAATGAATTGTTAACGTCACATTCTCCTCTATTGCCACCACCACCTTACACTCCATCCATTACAACAGTAGACTTCTCTGATAATAACAAGGATTTCTCTTCCCGGAAAGATCAGCTGGACAAAGAAAACAAAGCTCGCACACAAAAGAGTAAGTTTTCAGTAATATCTCTTTGTTATTTTTATAATTGCTTTAATTTCTTTTCTTGTAGGTAATGTGCTGTAGCTGTTGAGAATTGGAATATTAGTTCATGAGGCAAGTGGTTTAGGAATGAGAAGAGATACAGTAAATAGAAGAACTACAGTCTAAATATAACAAAATTTTCATCTCAAAGAATTCCTCTTGATGCATACAAAGTTTTGTGTGCCATTGTAATGCTTTGAGATACTTATGCATCTAATATTCCATTCCTATCTTCAAGTCTGATCTGTTATAGAAAATTTTGTTCAGTTTGCATTTGGCCATCCTGTCATCAGAGCCTAGCTCAGACTATTTGTATCATGTATTTATATTCACTCTTTGATTAGTCGTATTAAAAAGGTTATGTATTTATATATTTTTTAATTTATTTTATTTATTTTCATTTTCACTGCAATTTGGCCTTCTAGCCAGGTGGCAGTGCTTGAGGGGTGCATAACATATTAAACATAGGATTGCCTGGCATTCACCCAAGGACAGAAGGGAAAACCCTCCATAAACCTCCCGTAGGCAATACATTACATTACATAAGACACATAAAATTAAGTACATACACAGTGAGAGTTGCATAAAATATATCTACGTTTAGACTTAGCTTATCATAGAACATTAAACTTAGATAATGACATGGGAAAAATTATAATAATACAATACAAGGATAATATTGTTAGTGAATAAGCTAGCTTACATGGTAGATAGTCCATATAGTTGTGTACATGATATTAAGTCATAACTCAAGATGGCTAATTCTACACACTATAATGTTACATAAAATTAAATTACAGCTTTAAACTATGAAAGATTAATGATTAAAAATAGATTTAAGCGTATCTTTAAAAATGTTTACATTTTTTGGCATTGGAATGAGAACTTCTCCAGCTAAAGCGTTCCATTCTCTAATACCCCTATTAACGAATGAGTATTTTGCGATATCTGTTTTCTGTTTGTGCTCTTTGATTTTTAATTCATGATTGCCACGTCCTATATAGCTAGGGAGCTTAAACTTGGTATTCAGTTCACCCCAGCCCTCTGTGGAATTCCATGCTTTGTACATCCCGGCTAATCTAAATATTTTCATTCTCAACTCTAATGATTCCCACTTCAAATGAGCTAGCATTTTACTTACACTTTCTGTTTTCTTGTGTTTGACGACTATGTACGTAGCCGCCTTCCTTTGTACACCTTCGAGCTTCTTAATAAGGCCTGTTTCATGAGGATCCCATACACTCGTTGCATATTCTATGATTGGCATGACTTGATGATTTGAATGCTCTTTCCCCGACTCCTTTCCCACTCCGTTTTAGGCTCCTCATTACAAAATGGAGATTCCTGTAAGCCTTTGCAACTATGTTCTCGATGTGCCTTCCCCATTTAAGATTATTGGTTAGCTTGACACCTAGATATTTGCATTCGGTTACGGCATTAATGTTTTCGTTGTTAAGGGAGCATCAGTGCTGGGGGCTAATTTTTCCTTAACATTTGCAGGATGGGGAAAAATTTTACTGAATTCTAAAATTTGAATTCTATTCTCCTTAATATATCTAGTGGTTATGTGATGATCTGNTATGAAATGCAGATATCCTTTCATACAATATATGCCAAATAAGCCAGATAAATTCGGGATAAAGTACTGGGTTCTAACAGATGTGAAATCCAAATATTGCATTAATGCATTACCTTGTTGCGGAAAAGATTATGCGAGGATATCTAATCAGTATCTTGTGGAATTCGTTGTTCTTCGATTGACAGTGCTGTATAAGAATTTTCTCAAAAAACTAAAAATTTTCAACTTTCCCAAATGTAAGAGTAATGATGAAATTATAAGGTGCACAAAGATCAACTTTGCTATCAACTGCACTTTGCTATTTCAACATTGAAATGTGAGTGGAAAAGAATCTTCCTATCTCACAAGGAGAGAGAAGAACAAAGGATTAAACAATTGCTCGGTTGCATATCTTCAAGGGGCACATGCAAATTATGAGTCGAGCTTACTTCCATTATTCTTCCCACAATTAAAAACAAAAAAAATAAACATTTGGCACTTATGCTATGCTAGGCTGCTATATTTCAGGCCATTCTTCTCCTCTCTGAGGTAATTTGTTTATAATATACATTGTAGGATCTCAGATCAAAATGTAAAGATTTTGTTTCGAGGGAGCTAGGATAACTGATCTCGAACGTTTGTATAATGGTGATCTTAGTGCATTGGGGGATAAGAGTCCTTTCAAGGTTCTCCAGCCTTGTGCCCTTCTACAGCTTTCCTTTTTATGACCCTTACGGGACATTCAAGTGTTTGGAACTCTGTCAAAGGCACGTGGGTGGCATGCTATTGGCCCATAGCAGGCATACTCTTGGTAGGCTTGGTAGCGTATGCCCAAAAATTTTTCAGCGAGTGAAAGTTACATTTCACACATCGATTTTGATTTTTTCATAATTTCATGCCATAGTTTTACCAAAACCAATTATTACGACTGCTTGAACTACTGCTTTTAAATCCTTTGTAATAATATGTTGCATAATATTGTACGCAAATGAATGCTGAAAGTAAATGCAGTACTCATCAGATAATTATTTTTCTGCGGGATCTCCTACATCAAGGTATATATATTTACACTATTTACACTGTACACAATTTACAGTACATTTGCACCGTACAAAATGTACACTATGTGCTGGTTGTGCTGAATGTCAGAAGTCCTTTTCTGCAGATATACCCGGAAGCAAGGAGCAGCACACAGCCACCCATTGCATCATTATGCATCTTTAATGCAAACCTCTGGTTTCCTTATCATATCACCCTTTCTTTCTTTTACCGACTTCATTTTTGCATCGTGAATACTGCTAAGCATATAAACATCACTTCTGTCTCTCCTTTTCAACACCATCAACTTCTTTCGGAATTCCGTAACAACTTCCCCTTTTTGTAATTTTGTATTTGTTACATCTTTTGGAAGCTTCTTGCGATTTCAACAGACAGTTCCAACAGCATCCGTTTATAGTATAGTAAGTGAATCAAAGCTTTTCTGATAAATTTAGCACTATTTTTGTAGGTTTGGTAAAGTTTTCAAATCAACACCTTCTCCTACATTTTTTAAATCAGTATCCTTTCCAGTATATATGATAATGTTCCATAAATATCCTGGCTTTGCCTCACAGAGTTTAAAAGATTTCATTCCAAAATGAGATATTTTCTTAGGAATAAAAACTTCCCATGACAACTGCCCTTTCCACGGAAGTAAACTCT
>KZ309144.1:185867-226274 GCA_000376725.2 Ladona fulva | reverse complement strand
CCCCTAGAATGGATAACTTATTTGCTCTTTACCCCAATGGGAGAATTTCTGCAACAACATGGGCAACATGTTGTTGCAGAAATTCTCCCATTGGCACTAAGTTCTATATTTAAACTATTTACATACAAGATTGTCTATTTTTTATCAATAATTTAATTCTGTGTGATGAATCTGGAAGCATAATGCAGCACATAACAGAACCTCACAGTCTCTGCACATATATATCGTCTCTTTCCTGTGTTTTTTAGCCAAGCAAACGACACATCTTTTGCTGGCATGTTTTTTGTTTCCCGATGAGGGATTTGCTTCTGGAAAATGTCTGCCAGTTAGCCTATCTGGCTTTTCTGATGACCTCCTCCTACCTTTGCCCAATGGTGCCACAGTGGATGCTCCATATTTATCGATCAATTTTTAGATTAGTTCCAATCTAAACTGTAAATGTGTTGACCTACCACCTTGTTTTCTATATAAGACAAATGAATTGAAGACTGCCACGTCCAGCAAATGACGAAAGTATTTCTAGTAGTATTTTTTAATTTGTTTTCTGGCGGTGCTATAGGTAATCATATACTGATTGGATAAATCTACTTCCCCCATAGCATTATTGTAGTCAAGGCATGCTTTGGGCTTCATCTTTGTCCCACCATGCTTGCTTCTCACCTCTTTCATAGTGGCATCATGGATGGAGCTCATGACGGCCACTTCTCATTTGTCCATCCACTTCATCGCAACCAACTTTCGCTTGAAGCCAGACACTACTTCTTCTGTCTTCAGTTTCTTCCCCATCACATTCTTGGGCAGATTTTTCCAATTTTTCTTAACCATACCAACTGCATGTGTTTCGTACTTATTTAAAAAATCAAATAATTCTGGGCTTCTAAAATAATTGTCCATTCCTATCAAATACCCTAAATTTAAAAGTTTCTTTGCTAAAGTTAAAACTATTCTAGATGGTTTCATAAAACTACACACGTCCACCACTTCCACACATTTAAAAGTTCAGTGTCTTTTCCCGCATAAACTAACATGTTCCACACATAGTTTGAAGGACTTCATGCCAAAGTGAGCTCTTTTTTTTTGGAATATAAATTTTCCATCCAAGTCATCCCTTCCAAAGTAATAAACTTTGATCGACTGATAAGGAATCCTCAGGAATGTAGCTTTCTGAGAATCTTTTCAGCAAAGAGTCTATAAGCCATTTGATTTTGAATAATTTTGGAGAATCTGTACTTTTATCATGAGATTCATTGTTAACGAAGTGGAGATATTTTAAAAGCAAAAAAATCTCTTTTCCGACATAATCTCATAAAATATAGTGTCGCTAACAACCTATTATGGGAAAAATAATCTCTATTCCTTGGTTTTTTTTATAATTCCCTGCAGAAGTAGTATTCCAAAGAAAAGTTTCATCTCTCCCTTATTAGTTTCCACCCAATCCTTCTCTCGACTTCTTCTTTTTATCATTTTTAAAATTCTGTTTTCGTTTATTTTTTGATATGCATAAATATTTGTTTGAGCAGCTATTTCATCACCGATTTCATCATCAAAAAAATGTTCAAATATCTCGGTCAAAAAAATGTTCAAATATCTCGGCCAATAAGGGTCGGTTTTGCTGATCAACGCTCCTTTAAAACCTGCATCATACTTAGCAGGAAATCTGGCTCTTTCCTTGCCGAAATCAACCCATTCACTCAGATCGCTTTCTGGGAGTTCAACATCACGAACGCAACCTTCTTTATATGTGGAAACGTAGGATGAGGATTCCTCTTGCAATTCCTGAACTTCCCTCTCAGTTCTCTTGACTCCACTTGTACCACCTACGTCCTCTTCAGGCTCAAAGTCATCTTTCTCCTTGACTACTATCACAAGAGCTCTCACTCATTTCTAGCATTTCCCGAATACCTTCTTCTGAGGTATCACCACTTCGTTTAGACATTTTTTAATGTATCACAGTTTTAAATAACAAAATAAATTAAAATACACCTAATTTTAAGTTATGCAATGAAATAAACACCTAAAAATTGAGACACAGAAATCGCGATATACGGATGAACTATCAAGCTCTCACATCCAATCTCCAACACAGAAAGAAAAGAACTGATTTAGAATGCATACCAAAAGATATTTCTCTGAAACTTCAATTTCCTTAGTTTACTGACCCACCCAAGTATGATTTCTCAGCTGGATAATTGGAAAGGGTAATGAACTAAAATAATAAGAGGGAAAACCACCATGTCTGCACATAGTTTTCAATGAGATGCCTCACACATGGTGGCGATGGTGCTTATTATTAGGAGGATTATACCATTTCTTGCGACCGGATTAGGGATCTTAGCATCTTTTCTTTGTCTTGAGTGAGACCTTTCACTTGAGAGGTCGCCAACAACCCCGCCGCTGAAATTGCTGGTTGCAAGGCCATGGTGGACTAATGCGAAAGGGAACTTGGAATGCAGCTGAAGTTTGGGACAAAGGAAGCGCAAATGGCCTGTGTTTATTACCCTGCATTTTTCTTTTTCTCCCGTCGAGAAATCTACAGTCCATGTATTATACCGTATGTCTGGTGGCAAACCTTAAGCTCACATGCCAAAAGTGGCACACGACTATAGAATGGCACTCTGAATCATCCTCGAAATCTAGCTATTGACAGGACCGGCGCTAGGCTGAAAGCCTGCATGCATGCAAACTCATGCCAATTTTCAACATCATCTTATGGGTAAGAAATTAGTATTGCAGGAATAAGTTTGGCGAATCTACAAAATTGGCATCACCTTCAAAGGGTCTGAAGGCCCACTTCCGCAACCTATGTCTATTGAAATCATCTAATTGGCATTTATAGTATAATCAATCTACAGTATAATACGCTATCACTGCCTCAAGTTTAGCTTACTTCAAATAATTTTCAGATTCTAAAAGGTTACAGAAATTCATTGATTACAGGACCCAATAAACAGAATATTATTGCTTTCTTTTGTAAATAGCACATTATATCGTACACGTAATATTTAAAATATTAATAAAGTAATTGATACGTAATATGTGGCATAATTATAGGAGCTTTTAAAAGATATGATTTGGCTAATAGGAAGATTGAAATGAGAAAAGAATATGCTTCCATGTCATTATAAAATGATAAATATTCAAGCAGTTTTCAATGTAGTTTTCAAAACATATGATAGATGGCATAAGGCTGTAGTGCAATGGAAAAAACCCGACGGATATATCTGCTTTCCCCACTGAAAAAGAGGATTTTTGGATCGGCGGATATATCTGCGCTCCCCACTCAAGGGGTTAAGAATTGTATGACGATAAAATTAACGAATATATGTACTATAACAATCAACATCGTGTGCATGCAGTAAAACTGCTTCCCAGAGGACTGAGTGAAAAATCTCGATATAACCATGATAGTGTTTTAAGTGAGAGGTAAATACTTGTCATTGCTTGCCCATCGGAAAAGAGTAGGGAACATTTTGATGGATCTATAATATACAAAAACATGCTTTTAACCCTAAAACAAGAATAGATCATCTTTAGTTTAATTAATTTTGCTACAGCTGAAGATGGGATAATTAAAGAGCACATGAAATATTGTTGTGTTACATCTGTGTGTTTCTTGTTAAGTTTGTTGAATGATTGATTACTTTATTCTCGTCGTATTTTTGCAGTCATAGCTTGAATACGATCAACTTTTTGAGCAAAGACACAGCCCTCTTTTATTTGTTCATTTTCATCATTCTCATTAAACAATGTAGCAATCTATTAGATTAACCATAATGGATTAATAACAAACTAACTGATCCCATGCAAATATTTGCGTGCATTGTGCATATAGTATCTGCAAAAACTTGAATGCTTGTGACTATTTTATATATTTAGAAACGTATCTCCATACAATAAATAATTTCATTGTGTCTGTTTTGAATTATCAAACATTATAAACAATTATACATATATAAATTATAACAAAAGTAATTCCTTTAATCATTCCTTTTTTGAAAGGAATTAATAATCTTCAACTATATCGCTGTATGAATACTTTATCTCATAACGGTATTTTTTAATTTCAAAGACTGCGAGTTTCAAGATTGTCAATGAGTTAGTTGAGCTAAACTACTGTCTAGCGGAATCGCCAGCGATATGGCCAGTTCAACTTAGAAAAGCCAACTATGAAAACCTAACTTTGGTAGAAACTTCACTTATATAGGGGACTGCGGATGGATACACTGCTGAGTCGAGTGATCAAAGTGTATTCAATTGGAACATCATCCCTTACTTTCCCTTCTGTTCTGACATCTGGTGACTTCCCCTTTTTTCCCCTCCAACTGTTCTCCCCTCCTGCCTTTAGGTAGTGACTCAATCTTTTTATGTAGCAGACCGCTAGTGTCTGCAGTGTGTGCTTCCTCATGAACCACAACAACCCAACTGTGTTCTTGCAATTTGCTCCTGGACTTGCTAATTGACATTTATTGCAATCTGGATTACATCCCATTCAACTAGTTTTGAGACATTCATCTGATAGTGTTTTAGTTTTATACATATTCTGGAGTGATTTCTTGGACTTTGTCATCACAGCTGTTTCTGTGAGACCTTTATTTTGAAAGTAATTACATTGATTTTACCATGCTATTTGGGATATGTTGTTCTATTCTCCTTCTCTTGTTTCATCGTTATTTCCTCGATTTCTCACAAGTGATCTAATGCCGCTACTTACAATAGTATATCATGACTTTCATTGATTGCTAGGTAACTTATGTGGCACAAGTTTACCACATGTCTCTAAATCTAATTGTTTCTGAGATACGGAGGGGGACGGACAGATGGACGGAAATTATATATATAATATGATTATTTAATGAAAAAGGTTGGAATTCATCAAAGTGCACAATCTATCCAAGAGTATGCTCAAAATCCAGTTAATTTGATATGTTTTGTAACCTGAATTTGCTTATAAAGGACACCATCAAACGACTTTTTATCTAAAGTTCTTCCCTTAAAAGAGACCAATGTGGAATATCCCACTCAGTGCTAAAATTGGACGCTACATTTACATTTAGTAAAATGTAGTTTCTATTCAAAATGCGAGGTACATGATTAGAAATGGAACTTGAAAAACTTTTATGGTTATCCTGGGGTACGACGAACCCTATTGTTGAATTTGAGTTAATAAATTTTCCCATAAAAGCACTTTTGGAAGATGTTCTCTAGCAGATATTTCACTGTTATACTGTATACTCATATTTTCTCTATTTATGTATTCTCTATTTATCTGTTTCTTTCTTCTTCCGAAGAAGGCTTTCAGAACCTCTGAAAAGATCCTTTCTTCCGTTATGATGGTCGTGTGTGAGGAGAGGAAGAAGGGAAGTGGAGGAGGGGCGACCTAGCACCGAAGCTCTTTCGATCTATTTGCTGTGGAATGCGCTGGACATGTTGCTCAAATTACATGGTTATGGAAATTGTGTGAAACTTTTTTCCCAACATCTCCTTTTAGCTCAATACTGTTTCCCAGCGATGTTCGATAGCTTTAATACCCTCCTTATAGTGAGAACTATCAAAATCCTCAAAATAAACCACAGACTCCACCTCTTCATTGTTGGCAAATATTTCACCACCAAGCCATTTTTTTTATTTTAGAAAGAGAAAATAAGCTGAGGGAGCTAAATCTAGTGAAAAGGGTGTTTGAGGAAGCACTCTTTGAAAAGCACTTTGAACTTCAACTCATTAATATTGGTCATCATGATTATGGATGTGTGAACTGGTGCATTGTCTTGATAACCTCTTCTCTTCCTTGTATATATCAATGACCTGAGTGATGAGATAAATAGCAATGTGAGGATATTTGCGAATGATTCGGTAATATATAGAGAAATATTAAATACGGAAGATCGTGATATCCTATCAAACGATTTAGCCCACATTAATAGGTGGTACAAAAATGGCAATTAGAACTAATTGTTAGTAAATGCTCCATTGTTAACTGCTTCGAAAGACAGCAAATTTGTCTGAATTACCCGTACAAAATTAGCAGAATAAATTTAAATGTAGTAGAGTCAGTTGAATATCCCAGGATCACTGTTGTGAATAATTTAAACTGGAGCATTCATATCCGAAAAATCTGTGGTAAAGCATCCAAAAAGCTTGGCTTCATAAAGGTAGATGCGATGAAAAGGTTAGAGAGGATACTATTTCACCTTGGTCAGGCCCCATCTTGAGTATGTGGCAAGTATATGGGATCCGGCAGATGAAATGTACACTCACAGACTCGAGAAAGTGCAGCGCAAGGCAATACGTTTTGTGAAAAATGCTATGATAAAAAAGCTAGTGTTACGAAAATGGAATCTTGGACACAGGTTGGGAATCCTTGAAAGAAAGGATGTTGGAAGCTAGGCTGCGATTACTTGATAAATTTCGAGCCAGTGCATTTGTGGAGGATGTAATCAATATTATGCGACACCCCTGCTATTTTGGCTGATCTGACAATGAGCGTGAAATAAGGGAAATAGATGCTAGGACAAGTGGTTTTAAGAACTCATTCTTTCAGTGGTAATAACAAGATAAAGAAATAGTTCGAACATCCATTGTTTACACCCCCTGCCACACGCCGAAAGGCGGCTTGTAGGGTATTGATGTAGATGAAACAATACTTTCTTTTTTGCCTACTGCTGCTGTTTCTTTCTTGATTTCATCACTCAAACTCTGTTATAAGTTTGCATAATACTTGCCAATAATTTTTTTTTTAGGTAATCAATGAAAATTATCCCAAAAAACTGATGCCATAACCAGCAGATGGAATTGTCTTCCCCTTATTTGCCCCTTGCAGTCCATTGTTATGACTGTTCCTTCATCTCAGGTGTGAAATGAGCAAAAACTTTGGCTTTATTGATATGAAATAATTCCAAATATTCGATTGAAACATTCTCACAATGTGGTTTGTTCCATCAATGCGACACTCATCTCACACACACAACTGTCTAATGTCCAAATTTTCAGTCAATGTGTGATGTACGACATTTTTTGAAATATCTATGTCTCATGTCTGCTAGTTCACGCATTTTAAGTTGATGGTTACTCAAAACCATTTTCTTCACCATTTCTGACCTGGTCACCTCATTTAGTTGACTGGTGCCATGTTCGTCTTGGCAATTTGTATGGCCTTGTTTAAACTCTGCCACCCAATATTTTATTGAAGTAGACTCCCCTAGAGTAGAATCAGCTTTGATATTGGTTGGACTGAGACCTTTCCAATAAAAGTATTGTATCACATAACGATAGAAAAGCGATGAGACACACATGGTTCACATGCTTTGAATTTAGAAGAAGAAATTGAAAGAGAAAAATTGGAAATCTCTCACTTTCCGGGTGGGTTAGAGGACAGAGCACCCGCCTGGAAAGTGAGAGACTCGGGTTCGATTCCAGGCTGCGGCAGACTTTTTTTCTTTCAATTTCTTCTTCTCACATAACGATGACCATTTTTTTCCATGTTTACAAATTCACTGAGTTTGTTCACTATGGATGGCTGATCGAAACAAATACTAAACAATGTAGCATCTTGAAATATCAAATTTAAGCTTTTTAAGATTGGTACTTTTGACCTTAGTAATTTTTTTCAATCAGCAACTGCCACCAATATGTCAGGTTGGGTACTTCTGGAACTACCCTCGCATCATAAAACCAACCTATGTACAGGTAATTCAACAGTGGAAATCAATGAATCTTTATTTCCATCAGTCGCACTGTGAAGTTGGTTGAATGAAAATGATTTGGTTTTCAGATTCAGCACCTTGGAAAACTTTATTCACTAGTCTCAATACCACTACCACTAAATTCAGAATCAGAGAAAATATTTCCCATATCTCCCCCTCTTATCATTTTGGACATTGCAAATGGACTAGTTATATACTCCTAAGATAAAAATAATGTTATGAGAGTTGTTCCTTGTTGCTTTTCAATGAGAAGAAAGATGTTCTGTAAACGGGTGCATTTCTTAGTGACCAAGAATATGTATGAAGATCTTAATACTTATCCTCCTCAATTAAGGATATTAATGAAATAGACAGATCCACACAAACTCAAAGACAAATGGAAATATTAATGCAACAAGAGAGAGGACACTGTTGATAGTCATGCAGAAACATAGTTATAAAAATTTAAAAAATATTCCTAACACAAGAGTCACACACACAGCTCAGCTGAACTACTCTTGGTGTGATTCTAAAAAATAAAAACCTCCGATTATATTGGTGGTTAGAGTAAAATCATCTCTCCTTTCTCAAGGGATTTTTATGTGAATAGGAAACATGACTGATAAATCAGTCATCCGCAGTTTCAGTACAATCTAACTGGGCCTATATATCATCATCCGCAGTAAAATGGTTAATTAAAATTAGAACAGGAGTAAGATGACAGATTGACTGTTGCATTCCACTTTAGAATATTTTAACAGTCTTAGTCAGTATCTCATTAAGCCCCAAGTGAGGCGCTATTGAAACACAATGGATTTTGGTACTTTTACTTGTCTTTTCCCTGAGGAATTGCCACAAGAACTGCTCGTGTCTTACACATTTATATTTACAGTAATATCCCTCAAACTTGAATCCCAATCCCCTTCTTTCCCACACACATTATGGATATAACAAGCTAGGGAAAGTTGTCATGTTCTTTCAGCTGATACATTAGCAACTTTAGGGTAAACTTCTCACAGGTAAAAGTCGTGCAAGAACACCCTTGAAAATGCATTCAGTACTATTCGGGGTCTTCTAGGACACTCTTTTTGAGAACATATAACTCCATAATCACTTGTCCTAATTTCCTTACTGATTCTTTTCACGGTACGTTCGGAAATATCACAACGTAGCGCCATATTATTCACCATCTGGTTAGGAACAATCTCAATTTCTTCCATTTTTCATAGGAAGATTTAACGCTAGCAATTATATTTCTACGTGCACTTTAGGCTATGCCTCTTCCGACCATGCCGATTGAAGAAAAATAGGGATTTCTCTTAAATCTTTTTAACAGTATATTCTATCCCCAAAACAGAACCAACTGGACTATTAGAGAACAGATAAAAATTTCCAGGGAAGGGAGGTGAAGGTTGAAGACCAGCAAGGGTCTTCTCAATTTCATATACAAAAGCGATAAGGAATTTTCAATGGTGCGAAACAGGTAGTCTCATAAAGGCCTAAGAGAAAACATTGCATACCCTCGAACCCCGCTCCCCTGTGGGGTGAACGGAGTAGATTTTTCCCGTAAATCCCTCGTCACATCAGGAGGTAGAGCTCACATCGTTAGCCTTCTCTGAGAATCGAACAACGGGTGACAGATGTGCAAGTTCAGGTAAAGACTATTCCTCCTCGCAATCGAAACTTCACTGAAAGTTCCCGACAAAGATTACCGTGCCCCTAAACATAGTTTCCGAAAAGTAATTAAAGTAATAGTTTTCTTCTAAGAATGAAGCTTTATGTAAATTCCTCCAAAAGGACAAGCAATGACTCTTTCAACTGCAATTCCCTGCTAAAACATTCCTTTTCCTTCGAAGTAATACTCAGGATTTTACATGAACTCGTCGAAGTATTTATTTGCTAACATTTTCAAACAAATTTGTGGTATAGACCTTGTGTGGTCGAGTGAAATTATATTCTGGAGTTATTGAGTTATAGTTGCATCTAAGGGATGGATGATTTTACTTCTACGTTACTCAAACACCGTTTTATGCATCGACTAGAGAAGAGTTGCCCTGGCTATGGTGACTAGGGTACAATCAGCACGGTTCAAATGCTTGGCGCTCTTTCTCGTCCTGAGGAGGCGGCAACATCGCCTCGCCAGAGCAACGTCATCATAGGCCGCCTCATATCTCTCCCCCCAATGCATTTACAAAAAATCGCCCTTGCTTATTTTTTCTAAATCATTTAAATAGCCCGTCGTAAAAATATCAACTGGTTAGGATCAAATTTGTAGGAGGAGATTGATTTTTAATTCAGACGCTTATCAAAGGTCAATAAATCACAAATGGATCTCAGAAACGCAGATTTTGCTTCACGACAATGTACCACATTTCTGCTAAAAGTTTGGTTTTTCTGTGACTCCTGGTCATTGTTCCACAAAGGTGTGAAGATGACCGAGTCATGGATTTGCACGAATTTACCGTGTTTTGATTTGGTTTATGTCAACTCACATAAAGCAGGAGATTGATATTGACACTTAATGTACATCATTTTAAAGACAAATAAATGCTCTTTCGAACTATGTATAACATCTCCCAGTATAATAGCAGATCATCAATGGGTAACGCGTCAAAATCCAGGTCTATACTATTTTCAATCCGACAGTAGATAGTTTCAACCCCAGCTTTCTTACCAATACTTCATTTATGTTTACATAGCACTTCTATGGCAAAAATATGCTTTGATATGCATTGGAGTGTTGTGAGAATCTTTCTTCCATAGTTAAATTAACCCCTTAAGTGTGTCAAGGAAAAACACACATTCCAATTGAGATGTCAAATATCCATGAAAAAATGTAAGTCTGACATTAGGTCATTCCCCCCCATCTTTTTGCTGCGCCCCTGTTGCTTATGCACCCCTGTCCTCAATTTGTACTGCAAAAGGTTTAGCTGAGTGGGGAGGATTGAAGAAGTGAAAAGACTTCTCAAGCTTTGAATAGAAAGTATATCTGATAAAAACCTGTCTGAGCAACTCCTTTCCATTCCTAATTCCAATTTAGCTGTGATTCTAAGAAATTAATGTATTTATTATGCTTCTTTTGCCGCTGATAAAAATGTACATTTAATGTTTGAAATTCCTAAACTAATTCATTAAATCCTGGTGTCTGGAGGAGCCAAAGGGCCATTCCATGTCAAGTGGACCAATTTTAGAGAAGTGCCCCGCTTGACCATCACCGATTTCAATGAAATTTTGTTTTTTTCCATGGCCTCTCCTTGTCAGTGGCATACATTTAAAGTTGTATTATTAGATATCTTTCATGTGTGTCTTTAGGATATATCCAATGATTCATAACCTTGTAAAGGAGCTACCTTAGAGAATTCCAAATGCAACATAAAAGCCTGGTATAGTTAATAAATTAAGGGCGAGATGAGTCACTTCTAGCGATTGCCTGAAAATGAGAAAGTTGTCAGTTATTTACCACTTGGGGGTTTGAGAAAGAGCTCTTGCTCTATGCTAGAACTGAAGCTCCCATGCAAAGCCACAATCACATCTTTTGAAAGGTATAGATTGTAATTTTAGACTATATTTTACAGTTCAACAGGGAATCCCGTGTTGACAAAGGACCACAAATTTGTGGCTCTGTGCTGTTTGGAATACTTCTCGATCAGAATGACACCTTTCCTTCCCATGCTCCTCCATTGGATATCATGTCAGAGGCATTGGACCTTAAGAATGATTGGGCATCTCTGTCTTCCTTTGGATCCTTGATTGACATTGATGGAGAGATCATAACCAAGGTGCATGTAGCTCAGACTAAACTTCAATTGGGAGAAAAGATTGAGTTGGTCATAGCTTACACTGCATTTACAGGTGAGCCCAAAAGCAGTGTTCTCATCTGCTAGTTGATCTCTAAGTTAAAATTTATAAGCAGTCGATTATTACAGGAGATTTTAATATTAGTCTGGAAACGATCCCAAGACCATATTGAAAAAATCTTTGCCGTTTGCGTTACGAAAACATGTCTAATGACAATATCTCGATTATCAATTCTCTATTGTTCTGGGAAGGGCTCAAAATAAATTCTCAATAATCCGCACAAAGCATACTTTGCGGGAAAAAATGAGTATTTGGGCATTCTGGGATCGAAGCTATGATAGCTATGATCGATGTTTCACTTTTCTTCCGGGTTTCCCGTTGGTACTGATACCACATAAAAGGGCCAAGTGAAAGACACTTGTAGTTAAGGCTGAGACTCCATAACCTATGTGTAGCAGTGCAATATATACTGGAGTACCTACCTAACATATATTTTAATAAATGTTGACGGGAAAGGTAAAGAATGCCTGGGAGGTAAGAAGATAAAATTAAATAGCAGAAAAATTCAATTGTTTGTGAAAAAAACGGGATAAACATCTTTCTAGGTGGAAAATTTCGCTATATGTATGGCAATGCACGTGCCTCGCGTGGTTGCCTAACTTCGATTTTCAGTAGCAAATTTTGCATAAACAAAGGCGCATTGAGGTGAACGGCCGGACACGTGTCTGTTATTTTGGTGCAAGGAAAGTGTCCTGAAATTTTCATGTAAATCCAAGTTACACAAACCTGACGGTCTCCTTGTAAGTAAAATTCTCAGTTAATCTTTCATGAACGATACAGAGTCAGGGGTAATCTTCTGGTAATTTTTAATTTATCATGGTCGTAGAAATTGTATTTCTGTCATTCATTCTTAGACATCCTGCTCATTCGTAGACTTATTGTTCAAATAGATGCACAATAAATTTATCCTCAAATGTCATGGATTTTTCTCACAGACTCAATTATTTTCCAGTTTCTCAAATAGTTTCTAACAGAAAGAGAATTTGTTCATTTTAAAGCTCTAAAATTAATCTTACTTTTGCATAAGACTTGATTCCATTTTATTTAAACTATGGCTCTCTTTAGATAAATTAATATTTTTACTATTATAGCAATAAGTGTACTGATCCTATTCAGTAGCTGCAGAGTGTTTTGTGTAATACTTAAAGAACATTACATTATGGCATCAATCAAGCGCTTCCCTTTCAGAGCAAGCATACTAATTGCCAATTTTATTCCATCTTACCCTTGTCTTCGCATTTTCAATTATGGCACATATATTGCAATAATTCTCTTTTATTCTTCATATTATAATATTTTTCTCCTGTGTAAAGTGATAATGGCTCATTGTTAGCAAGTACGCTAGATATGAAACTGAAATATTCTTATTTAACACTTAGCTGTGATGGTTTTTAGAGTGCCGTGAAAGGGTTCCTGAAGGCTCTTTCCACTGTGGGTATGGTCTTTGCATTTCATCCACTTTGGTGAAAGATGGAGTCATCAACTGCCCCTTTGCAGACTGCATAGATGAAGGGAGTTGTGAAGAAGCAAGACACTCTAATATTACAAGTAAGCTTATGAATCTTATTCAGTTCTCTATATCTACATAATGAGGTATATAATGTTGTAACATTTTTAAATGACAATTCAAAGAAAAATTAGAGAATCTACTTATGCTGCACTACTTAAACTGTCTGGTGTGAATGTTGATGTGGTGTATCATCTACGACCTTGAAAGCAGCAGCTTACAATATTTGTGACCGGGAAAAACCAATCGCGAGGGCCTGTATTCCATATGTTTCGACGATATCGGGAAAAATTTCGAGAATACTGGGCAAACACAATATCCAGACAATACATATACCAATTGGAAAACTGCGGGATCATCTTGTCAGGGTGAAGGACCAACTGGGACTCAAGACTCCAGGAGTTTATCGCGTCCCCTGTGAGTGCGGAAAAGCCTATATCGGTGAAACTGGCCGTACCATCGAGACCAGAATTAAAGAACATCAGGACTGCATTAGACTCAACCACCTGGAAAAATCGGCGATCGCGGATCACAGTATCAGCAGTGGTCACGCGATTTCCTTTGACAAGACAAAGTTACTCTGCCGCTCAAACGGATATTGGGACAGACTGGCAAAAGAGGCCATTGAAATTCATTTGGAGAAGGAAAACATCAACCGTGATTTTGGCTACGCACTCAGCCAATCATGGAAACCCGTGGTTCAGCGCTTAAGGCAGAATCGTGGGGGAGAAAAACCATCCAATCGGGAGAGAGCAGACCCGAGGCAGAATACATATAAAGACGACCAAGATTTGACCTAGCACTCAACACCCTGAGGACGATGGCTGAGTCAGCCTTCGAAACGTCGGCTACCAAGCATCTAACCTGGTGGAGAACCCGAGAAGACTTCACATATTAGATTAATGTTGGTAATTTGTATAAAAAATATAATTCAGGCTTATGATTTACATTTTGTTCTCGAGAATCAAATTAATTCCTTCTAAAATATGAAGGGATCTCAGTTTGTTTCTTCTCTTTCGAAATTACAATTTGTTGTTCGTGATGGATTATGGCATCGCATATGATGTAGCCTATAATGTCATGCTTCCTATTGTAAAAGTCTTAATTTTTTCAGATTATCTAGGCTTTCACAGTAAGTTTTAATGCTGTCGGCAGCTGGAATGTAAAGAACCACATTTTAGTTATAATTATCTATGGAATTACCAAATAAGCAAAACTATAATGTTCTAATGTTCTGTTATTTCTTGATCATCCCTCTTTAATTTCGTTTGGGTCACTTATTTCCTGAATAGATTTTAAAATATCTTTTACTTCCAAACTGGTATCTTCTGTAGTTAGTTTTTCGTCTATCTTTGAGTACTCGCAAGCTTCCATACTCATATTAAACAGTTTTATTAGTCCACCGAGCTTTTCTGTTTATTCATCTACTGACCCACTATCCATCCATACTTCATCCATTTCTTTGTCTTTTGTGCTGCTAGGGAAACCAGCTTTCCTACAACAATTCTTAACTGTTGCCGGCACCACGGCATTCCAAGCGTTCTTGATCCACATGATCGCCAATAAAACATCAATACTTCTGGATAAATCTTGAGCAGATGAATGTTTTTCTAAGTTAGCGATCAAGTGACTTACAACTAATTGGCGATGCTTTACTTTTAAATTCTGTATAACACCTTGATCCATAAGCTGCGATGTCAAGGTAATGTTCGGAGGAAAGAAGACCAATTTTACATGATCTAACTCAAGGTGAGGGTGGGAAGTTGCATTATCCAAAAATAACAATATTTTTCTCTTCTGAATTTTCATTTGTCTGTCTAAATTCTCCAACCACTTAGTCATGATATCCGTGTTCATCCATCCATATTCACTGCTTTAAAGGACCTTGTCTTGGCAGCTTTTCCAATGACAAGAGGATGTAACTTTTCTACATACATACTGGTTCAAAGAAGAACCATCAAACGTTCTTTGGCAACTTTTCCTCCTGCACAATTTCTCCTTTAATGCATAATTTTTCTGGGAGGACACAATAAAACAACCCTATTTCATCAGCGTTATAACGTTTTCACAAGCATACCCTTCAACTATTCCTCTAATTTTTTTTATGCCCATTCAGTTACTGTATCTTCACTGACCGATGCCTGTTCGCCACAAATAGTTTTGAATGTTATTTTACGACAGATTCTGAAGTGGTCTAACCACTCATTGGAAGCTTTAAATGCACCGACATTGAATTCCTGGGTGATTTCTAAGGCTTCTTCTTGAATGATAGGACCCGAAACAGGAATTTTTCGTGACCGAATTCGTCGAAACAACTCAAAAACTGCTTTATCAATAATAGCACCTTCGCCGACCTGAAATACTCCTCGGCTCGGATTTATTTAGATTTTTCTTTTGGTTTGGTATGTTCAGTACTCCAGTAAAATTTCCATTAATCTTGCATAAGATAGACGGTCTGTTGATATCGGAGTCGGGAGATCCAAGGTTCTCCATTGAGGACCTCAGCGATCTTATCGATGGAGTAAATCTGTCCTCCGTTGTGACAGTTCGCGCCTTCGGCCCGTGGGGGCTCGCCTTTTTTTAGTTTGGTTATTCTTTTGTTTAGGTCCCGTTTGGAGGGGTTCGGATATAAAGGTCCGGCGGTTGCGNTGAAAAGCGAATATAGATGACGATTTTGGAAACAGTTGCAGGATATTGGATGAAACAAAAGAACGGCGATATTAATATGACATGTACATATGCATAAACAGATGCACAGAGATGATGTTCGGAAACAGTTGGAGGGGGAAATTAGGTTAAACAAAAGAAGAGCGATATCAATATCGCATATATGCATAAACAGATGAAAAGCAAATATATGACGATTTTGGAAACAGTTGAAAGGGGATATTCGGTTAAACAAAAGAGCAGCGATATTAATATTACATATATGCATAAACAGATGAAAAGCTAATATAGATGATGATTTTGGTAACAGTTGAAGGGGGAAATTAGGCTAAACAAAAGAACGGCGATATTAATACTAGATATATACATGAACAAATGAATAGAGTGTGACAGTTCGCGCCTTCGGCCCGTGGGGGCTCGCCTTTTTTAGTTTGGNATCCAAGGTTCTCCATTGAGGACCTCAGCGATCTTATCGATGGAGTAAATCTGTCCTCCGTTGTGACAGTTCGCGCCTTCGGCCCGTGGGGGCTCGCCTTTTTTTAGTTTGGTTATTCTTTTGTTTAGGTCCCGTTTGGAGGGGTTCGGATATAAAGGTCCGGCGGTTGCAGCCTCGGGGCGGATTTTCTGCGTTTCTTCTGTCACGCGACGGAGGTTATTGTCGCGTTGGGAAAGACCCCGATTCGATAAGTTCGTTGGATTTCGTAGTCGTAGTTTCGTAGTCCCTTGTATTCCAGCTTTCGCTGCATTAGGTTATTATTAGGTTAGGTTATTCGTCGAAGTTTATTCTTTTTTTTCTTTCTCCGAGTACGGGCGGAGGTTTAATTTTGACCCCTTCCAATTTGTTTTTTTTTACTCGTACTGGCGCCCAATACTAACTTTATCGGACCCACGCCAGAGCCAACTCCGGGGCTCAAGATCGTCATAATGGAAGGAAGCTGAACGACGGCTAGTTGATGGTACAGGAATTGACGCAATCGTTCAAGCGCAGATTAATTTGAAAAAAAAAAACGCTGGCGGGATATATTAAAAAGAATACTCAGCTGTATTAAGTTTCTGGTTTCACAAAATTTGGCACTACGTGGTCATGAGGAAAACTTGAATGCCGAAAATGATAAAAATGTTGGAAACTTTCTTGCGCTGATCAAACTCGTTGCTCAGTATGACCCAGTATTGGCAAAACACGTCCAACACGCAGAACAAAATCCGGGATCAGTTTCCCCGAATTTGTCACCCGAAATTCAGAATGAATTTATTCATATACTTGCATCAACTGTAAAGAGCAAGTTGTTAAGTGATATCAGGAAAAACAATTACTACGCAATCTTACTTGACTCAACTCCTGATTTAGGACATCGTGAACAACTTTCTCAGGTCATAAGATTTGTGGATGTGGATTTTCAAACTAAAAACGTAACTATCAAAGAATCATTTTTAGGTTATATCGAGATACATTCAAAAGATGCAGCAAGCCTAGAGAAAGTCATCGTCGAGAGACTGAAATCTGACGAGATACCTCTAGCCGACTGTCGAGCACAATGTTATGACAATGCTGCTGTGATGACCGGGCATATATCTGGCCTTCAACAACGAATATGTGACAGAAATCACAGAGCACTGTTTGTCAACTGTGATAACCACAGCTTAAATTTAGCAGGAGTACACTCAGCTAAGCAAGATCCAGTTGTCNTTAAAACTATTAAAATATTATTATTTTATTATGTGCAGTTTATAGTTATTTTGAGCTTGAGGATTAATAAATAATCCAAAATGGCATTTATACAAATCACATAACCACAGGCGATGCACTACTAGATAGAGAACCCTAAGATGCACAATTCAGTTGAAGAGGGAAAGAATAACCTAATGAAATCACTGCACAAACTAGGAAAAACATGGGAGCAGTGAAAAGGTACAACCGTATCCCTCGAGCCACAGTGTGGTGTGTGTGTGTGTGTGAAGCAAATACTAATTATTTTTTAAAAAGTTATAAATAAAATTGTTTTTGTAGCTATGTTTTTTAGTATTAGTAACTTTTAATGAAACAGAAGTAAATATCTTGTAGTTCTTCCTATACAAAGTTTATGCAATAATTACATACCCACCAATATATGTGTTCCTGTCAATAACATTTTAGATTCTTAAAGAGTGACAATCCTTTCATTTTCCATGTGTTATTTGCTGTGGCCTAATCATACACTAATTATGGTCCTCTTTGCTATACTTGTAAAGAGATATCTTTACTTGTTATGTTGGTAATATAATTTTGAAGGAATAGATCATTCAACCACATTCTGAATTCACGAAAAATTAATTCATGAATTCATCGATTGGGTATTAAAATAGACAATCAAAATTTATTCATATCTATGTCCTATATTGAGTGTGAAAAGGAAGATCTTGTATTGTTTCTTGTGATGGAAGTGCAGACTGTGTCAATCATACTTTCATCTAAAACTTGTTGGGTCAGAATATTTTAAATTTCACATTTAATTGCTACTCAGGGCAAATACTAAACAAGACAACAGTTGAGCGTGTTGGAGGTGCTGATGCCACTTCTTCTTCCTTTGCTGCCCTATTTATCCTAGTCATCATATGCCTTGGGATATACTACCTGTATCGTCGCTATCGCAAGAGTCAGCAGCTTCCAGGGGAGGTGTATGCCACTGGCAATGCTGTTGGACAACAAGCTATCATAGGTCAGTCTCTATTTCTTTTCTGCCATTTGACTGGATAAATGTAAACATGGCTATGCTTCTCAGCAACATTTTATCTGTAATATTTATATTGAATAGCAATAAGTTTACCTCTCTTTTGCCCTTGTCAAGAAACAGTTGCTGAGAATTAACAAATGATGGATTTTTATGGCAGATGTTCAAAAAGATCTCTCAAAACTTGATTTTTACAAAATTAGTTTTTTCCTGTATTTAGCCAGTTGTTTTATTAACAAAATATTTGATGGAATAGCATTTATGAGATCTCAACCTCTTCAATTCATCTACATCCCCTGCAAGACGGCTTTGGGAGTGTGGCAAGGGGTGTGAATAACAAACATTCGAGTTACTTTCTTTTCAAAGAAATTAATTACAGATCTAGTTGCCATGTTTTACACTCTTTGAATATTAACTAAATCATTTGATAGTGTAATGCTATCTTCATCACTTGATATTTCTCTATATATTACCAAGTCATCCGCTAATACCTTCACATTGCTATCAATCTCGTAGCAATTCTTTGCACTTCTTTTCTTTCTTGTTCTTTGAACATGATGAAATTTGTTATAAGATGGACAGTATGTTGTATAATTTCGGAGTCTTCTTGTTAATTTCTTTAAAATCATTGCTGGAACTGGAGTAAGAAATTGACAAAACCATAAACTTTACTAATGTAACTTCTTCCTGAAGATGTGAGGAGATAGAGAGATCTTTGAATATAGGTAGTATTAAGATTTTATAGAGAACAGATATGCTTAGGCTGAATGAGACTAAGAAATGCCACTCCTGAAAATCCTTAGAACAAGAAAGTTGCTATGAGCTTAGCTTTTAGAATCTGTCAGAAGTTGGTAGAATTTCATGAGTTTGAATGAAGGAAATAAATGACTGTTTTGTCGTAGTAAATCCTTCTCACTTTCATTACATGGTATATTGCATCTGTTGCAGGTTCTGGTTACATTGAAATACCAGGAACAGCATCTTACAATTCTGATCCAAGCCTCAGTCTACCATATCCACTGGACCCAAGTCAGCTCCCATCAGCCTCTGCTCCTATGCCATACCCTCCTACAGTTCCTTTGCAGCAGCCAAATGCTCCCTTTAAAGGAGATCCACCCCCAATTGGGTTTGTGGTTGTCACAGAAGCAGATAATGAAACTAGCAAATCTCCAGTGAAGGAACCATCAGCCCACTAGAGGATACCAGTTATAGCATCATGTGCTCCTTCAGCACCTTTGTAATCACCACACGAGGGTGCCTTGATTATTTCACGGGTATTTTCTATGTTAGTTTAAAAATTCTTTGTAAGTCAATTGGTAAAATACCTAATGTATATTTCCAAGGCCTTTGATAACTTTCCATCGTTGGCCAATGTTGCATGCTCATTGTCCTTTCAGATCACTTGAGTGTTATATGGTCCAACAGTTTTTCATCTTTCTTTAGCTAAAACCTCGTTATTTTGAAATTTAAAGGATTTAAAAAGGATCACTTTTACTGAGATAATAAGTAAGTAAATAAACAAATTAAATGTTTATCATTAAGTCCTTGTATCTTTAAGAGAAACATTAATAATTTTAATATTGATGTGCCATGTAACTTTGAAGAAAGGTGCATAAAATCATCACCTATCTATGCTTAATTGGAAATCACAGTGATGTATACAGGAAACCCTTGATTAGTTGTGTATGAAGAGTGCAATTTTAATTAGTGTGCAAACTTTTCTGATGTTATCTTTGTAATATCTGTTTTTCTTGCGATGCTCGACAGCTCATGAATGCACCTAAAGTGGTAAATGTGTAACACATACTCATCAGGGTCTTCCAACTTAAGTGCATGGGAAGTTAGTATTCTAAGTAAGTTTATCTTTACTGTGCATTTTGTAATTGTCAGTATAAGAGTTAAATATTTTCCTGCCATGACGCAACTATCAACCGCAAGCCATCTTCCCCCATTTCCCTCATCCAATCTTCCCACCACATTATCCACTTGCAGATGTGATGGAGCAGCATTCTGGCAAGCTCTAGAAGCTTTGCACATCCAGTCCAGTTTAGGCCTGCCTCTCCAGTTCTTCCCTTTCACTGTGCCTTCGGTTTTAACGAGCCCTTCATGTCTAAGGATGTGGCCTATCTGGATGCTTCTCTTCTTTGTGAAGACATGTCCTAATTCAATCATCCAAAACACCATGTCGTTTGTGGCTTTGTCCACCCATGGAAATTTCCACTTTCTGTGGTAATGTCATATCTCAAAAGCTCTCAGTCTTCCCTTCTCTCTCTCTCTCTCTCTCTTCGTCCTCACAAGGTGTCTTCTTAAGATTAATGCTACATGAGCTGAAGAGATTCTTTTCTTTATTAAAGGCTGACAATGCCTGCTTGCTGTTGCTCCTCCTCTTTATGTCACTTTTATCCTACTTCCCTTGCCCCCTCTATATAATGCCTCTCCTCCTAAAGCCAACTTGAAGTTTCTACAACGTATACTTACTGTCCCCACTTTTGTTTTGCCCTTACTTTGTTTCATACCGTTCTGGGTATGGATTATTGGTTCGATTTGTTTCAGTGTATCTATCAGCTACACTGTGCCAGTATTGCTATATCACAAACCTCATCATATTCAACTTCTCACCTTGTACCTTCATGCTAGATCAATTACTTAGTTTATCTATCTCCTCATCCATTGACTGTTAGCATTAAAATGGGCAGGTGATGGAGAGCATGCTTATCTCGCTGTTTTCTGTATATTTTTTTCCTGCTGGTGTTATCTGCACCTTATTATAGCTTTCTTCTTTATAGAAACTTCACACCATCCTCCTGTCTTTATACCTATTCAGGTTTCTTTAAGCATTTGTAACAAACATTTCCACTCAACTTTATCAAAGGCCTTTTCAATGTCTACTAAGGCCATATAGGTGTCTACATTTCTTGAGTTTTTTTCAATTTTTTTTATTTCTGAATGTCCCCACAAACATTCATTTATTGGACAACTACAGTGGTAGACAAACAATAACAGTGGATGAAAACACAAGGGCATTGCCAAACCAAAAATATCCAATTAGCTGGGACTTGAATATGTGACCTTTGGGTTGGAGTGCTAGTATGCTAGCAACTCTGCTACTGCACTCTGTTATTCTTCATCAGTATTAATCTTTATGTTTATATTATGCTGCATTTTCAATTTTAGGTTATAGAATGCCTTGATCTATTCAGCTGGAATATCATTTATTCCAGGGGCCCTTCCATGTTTCAGTGATTTCAGTGCAAGTTCAAATTCTTCCCTCAATATTTTATCTCCTAAATCAACAGGGTCCACACACTCATCTTCCTCCATCATTTCCAGTACATTTTTGGGAATTATCTATTACATTATCCCAACTATTAAAATATTATTATTTTATTATGTGCAGTTTATAGCAATGACTCATCGACTGCACTATTCAAAGGTTTCCTGTAAATAACTACTGTCTACTTAAAACAAGACCTGAAGATAATGCTCAAAATAAATTATTTAACTATCAGCTCTTGGCATTTAAATGTCTTGCTATGTGATATATTCCATCTTAAGTCTTGACTGGGATGCTTTAGTTTTGTTGAATGTAAATTTGGAAATTATGCTATTGCCATTTTACTGTATAAATATTTACCAATTGTTATCAAGAGTCTTTTCTAGTTATGCTGACATACATACAAAATTTTGGTTCCACGTCTGCACACGAACTGAGCGCTGTGACAACTGAGTGCGTCTCACAACTAAATTTAACCTATGTTAAAATTGTATACGGTGTGATTTAAGGGTCTTTAAGTTCACGTAAAAAGAATTTGTTATATATCAAAGAGTTGACGAAATGTTGCCGATGACATTTAAACAAAATACTGCCGTCATCCTTGGTTAAACAAAGAGATAACTTACTATAACAGTATTCTTCATATTATGCTGTCAGATTGTCAAAATTAATATAACATAGTGTTTAGGTTAAGTTTAGTTGTTAGACACACTCAGTTGTTGCAGTGCTCAGTTGTCACGCACTCAGTTGTCCGGCCACACAAAATTTGACCTTTGCAGGTACTCTTGAGGGATTCTCTTCTCATCAGGAGACCGCAGGATCTTATGAGAGAATCAAGGAATGAAAACTACTTTTTAGATGAACTGAACTATGATTTTTGTCTTCAACAGGGTATCTAATCTCTGATTATTGATAGGAATTTGACAGTTGCTGATGGAATGAATCAGTGATGAAGCAATGGCAATCATAAGCATAATTGAGAAGGTCATGGGAAAAATCAGTAGTTCCTCACCTGCTGTAGTCCTATGTCTGCTGAGCAGGTATTTTGACTTCATTGTGACCCCTTGCATTTGAAGGGAGCAGTGGTTGCTCTGACCTTAGCTGTCCACAAATTGGGGTTCACTATTTTTCTATTCCCCAGAAGAGGTTTTACAAAAGATTTTAGTGGGAATAGTCCATGGTATTTTGGCATCCCAAGCAAGGAACCTTAGATGTGCTTTTATTGGAAAATGTTTACAATATCACTACAATTAAAATATGAGATGAACCAGATTTGTTTTATAAATCTAAAACAATGAGTTTTTTAAAGAAATGGAATAAATTCCTTGAGGAGCCATATTTAAATCATAAAGAGTCTAAGAAAGGGAAACTCTTTGTCTGTGAAACAGTTGTGCTTTGAAAAATTGGTAATTGTGCAGTGTTTGCTAGGACAAAGTAATTTCGATGGTTCAGTTTTTCTGATTCCTCTCTCGTCTTCCTTCTGAAATCAATATTTTCAAAGGTATTTGCTTACCAATATAATCTATTATCAGTCCTGTTTTTGTCAACTGCCAATGGAAAATAATATTGATATCTTCTGAATCTAGGACTTTACCCCCAAAATATTGAGTCAATACTCATTTGTTAGTATTTTTGGACAATTTGGGATCAAAAATTTATTTAGGACATTCATTTGAATTTTCAGTTGCTTAGTTGAGAACAAAATCAAAATGGAGCAATTTGTCTTTGAAAAATTGTCTAATAATTATGAAGTAAAGTTGAATGTTTCATTTCAATGATCTGTTTGCCAAGAATTGTTTACTTTGATTTACATGATGTCGTAATAAGATCTTTTCTCATTACCTCATCTCAGACATTAGAGTGTTAGGTGCTGTAGCTTTTTAATGATAGCAGATTGTCAAGTGCTGCATTGTTCATAGAAATATGTTGTGGAAAAAACTTCTTTATTTTGACTCATGGGAGTTTCTTACCCTCTTCTCCATTGCTAGGCATGGGTTTGATTCAGACTTTTCCAGATGTGTGAAGAAATACTCAATACTTAAAATGGGAATTTACTTGGCATTATCAAAATAACGAGGTTTACTGTTATCTCATATGATTTAAAGAAAGAAAGTGTAGCAGCATGTGCTGAATTGAATGTTTAAATCTTAAATATACTTAAACAGTATCAGTGATCTTAAATAATACTTAAACAGTATTCACAGGAAGTCCCTGAGTTGCATGCCACAACATGCATGTAGGACAAAAATTACTCTGTTGAGTAATTAATTCATCTCTGTTGGTTGCAGTTAAGATCCATACATTTTATTGATGTAAACCTGGGTGTTTGCTTTTAATTTTTTTGCAATGAGTGGTATTATCAATAACTTAATCAAAAACTTGACGTTATTTCACCTAATTTTGTTTCAAATATCAGGCATATGATAAAATGTCCCTTATTTATTTTGTTTACCATTTAAAAAACTGAATACATGCAAACTATTTCTACTAGCAGTTTTTGGACCAAAATTTCACTATTTTGTACTTGCTTTTGGGAAAATGCTCTATCTGTTCAAAATTGCCTATGGAGCCATGGCATAACTTGGGGACCACCTCTTTTTGATATGATTTGCTAATGTTGATTGTTAGTGATTAACATGGCATAAAACCCTTCTGTTTGGGGTTTAATTCCTAGTCCCTTATTCAACCAAAGATGTCTCATTTGTTGAAAAAAAAGGGTTCTTAACTATCTCATGTTACCTGATATCATTTCAGGTCTTCTGCAAATAATACCATATCTGTAATCAGTTTATATTTTAATACTGTATGGTTTTATGGAGTCTTCTTTTTTTGGAAGAGATTTTCTTCAAAAACCATGATCCATTTTGAAAATGTTGTTTCAGTGCTCATCTAATATTTGAAATAGTTAAGTACAAATGCTTTCACTGCTCATGATTCCATAGCATTCTAAAGATAAGTAGTGCATATCAAATTGTTAACAAAGTGGCTTATCTTTCTTGTAATTCAGGATCAATATGACTGATACACTCATGGATAGAGGGAAAATGTTCTTTCTTATATGAAATCTTGTCTCATTTTGTATTTCATTTGGAATGGTTTTGAACATATTTCACCACTCCCTCAGAAACACTAATGATAATGCTCATCTTCTGGAATGTGCAATTTTCACAGTTGTTACACTCACTGATAGTAAGATGCACCAATGAATTCACTTTCGAATTGTGGGTATTTCACAGCATCTCTTGCTCATGTAATTCTTGTACCATGATGTGTACTGTTTTGCTCAATGAACTGTGTTAAGGAGGGTATAACTGTTTTACTAATTACAGATTCTCTAATGAAAAATATGTTGGAGATTGAATTATTGTTGCTATATAATTGTATATGAATTAGATTTTTTTCAGGACAGCAGGAGTAGAGATGGTATGATATTTAAAAAAATTAAGCAAATCTTTTGCTGTGCATGTATGTATTTTTCGAAGCATAATTTACACTGATGTTGAAACAGGTTGTCAATGATTTTAAAATACTGCAAAATTTCTTGTACACTTTTTTACATGTTGGTCATTTGTTGTAAACCATGAATTCCTTAATATGTGATGTATGATTTAAGTATTTCTAACAGTTGTAGAATGAGTGGCTCCAAAAAGTAGGAGATCAGATTAAAGTGTAATTGGATGATATAATATTAACTCTGTTGGGTTTATCGACTATCAAATTTTGGATGCATCAAATTCTTTGCTTATTTCCTCCATCCAGAATTGATCTCAGAGGGTATGAAGACTGTTTTTTCCTGAATTATTATTTTATTTTTGGAATAAGAATCTTGAATTTGGGTTTCATTTGGTTTTATCTCTCATGAATACTTTGAAATTTTTTATCATTTTGTGCAATGATCACCATTTGAACAGAGTTTAATAAAAAATACTTTTAAGTGTAAGGGATGAACAGAGGGCTTCTTGAATTGTTAACATGGTTGTTCTCCTCTATTGGCATTTTGTCATAGTTTTTCTCCCTTCTGTCAGTTAACTTTTGTCCTAATGCTGATGAAAAGTTGCTGCCACCTGTATGTGTGTCTGCTACATTATTCCTTAGACTTGATAAATGAATTTTTATACCACAATGAAAATTGAGAATATATGTGTGTCTTTGGTCTTCTCTTTAGTAATGATAATGCACTGAAAGAGAGATATATCATCCATTTAATTATTCATTGGACTTTTTTATCAAGTACTGCACAAAATGCACCAACTTTTATTAATAATCCAAATTGATTGGTTTCATCTTTGATGTTTTGAGAATTTCTCTGGACTGGGAACTTTGCAAAGATTATGTATAATGCAGGTCAGTTTCAATTTTGAATTTCATTGATTAATTGTGATAAAAAATATCTGTTGAAGATGCAGATGTGTTTTGAAGATATCTTGTTCAATAAAGTGTGACAATTTCCATGCACTTACTTGCTTTGACTTCATTAATTTCTCCTAAACATATGTTGCTTAAATATACCCAGGTAATTTTGTATACTGACAGAGGAATTCAAATTTAATAGAATGGTCTGTGTGTAAGTGGTGAGAATCTTTATAAATCNTATTGTTAATTCTTATTATTATAATTAATTGTTATTACAGGTAAATTTGAAAATCGATTCTTCAAAACTCAATTCTCTGAGCATTAAATTTTTCAATTACAGATCACTGTAAATAATCTGAAGCTATGCAAAACTTTTCTTTGAAAAATTAGTTCTTTAAAATCAATTCTTTGAATTATCATTTATTTGAATGATTATTTCTTCGAAAATAAACTTTGGTAAATAACCTGAAACTGCCAAAATTATTAATAGTGAAGAAAGATGTGGTGTTTTCCCAGTGCGTTGTGCACAAAAAATCTTTGCAGGTTGTCATCTGGGGTTCGATGGTATAAACCAATGTTTCGGCATCAGCCTCTGATGCCATTTTCAAGGAATATTTATACCTGTTGGGTGACGTCTACTCGCCCTCTGATAAGTCGAGACAATCTCTCCTCCTATTGGCTTTCTCGGAGTGTCACATTTTTCGTATTATTGGGTTCCATGATTTACTTAGGAAAATACCCTCATCTCGGTTCATTTTTTTCTCATTGAGGCGGATTTCAATGGCCTCTTTGTAAATATGGTCCCAGTAGCCGTATCCTTTGCAAAGTATCTTGGTCTTGTTAAAGTCAATACCATGATTTCCAATTAGGACATTTCCACCATGGTGGAGGGTTGCCCCTGTCTCATGCACCTTTTGTGCTCTTTTAATCTGGTTTCTATTGTCTCTCCAATGTACGTGAGTCCACATTCACAGGGGACGCTGTATACTCCAGGGGTTTTAAGGCCTAGATCATTTAGCAAATCTCTTTCTCAGATTTATTGGAATGTTACATGCTGTAAGAAGTCCTTTCACCTTCTCAAATGTGTTTTTACCCATAGCTATCCTCAGTCTTGGTTCCTGGGTTCCCATTCTCAATCACTAAACTTCCCAAATACTGTAAGAAGTCCTTTCACCAATTTTGTCCAAAAGAAAAGAAATCTTCACGGGAATTTCATTGTAGTTGCCCTAGAAAGGAAATATTTTTTCTATAAACAATTAACGATTTCTGGGTTTAGATCAGCAATGAAGAAATGAAGCATTTCGTCCAAAATAAAAATGATTTTCACGGGAATTTCATCGTAGTCGCCCTAGAAACGGAATATTTTTTCTATAAACAATTGATTATTTCTGGGTTATGAGCAGCAAAGGGGTGCAATGCTGGTAATCAGTCTCAGTAGGGTGGAGGGTGCCAACCCCAAAATCCTAGTAAATGCTGACCGTCTCATATAGGCTCTGCCAGCGAATCCTACCATATGCATCCTGGAGTGCTATGCCCTATCTTTCCGATACGCACGGAATTGGGTTTTGATCGGAATTTTCGGCCATCTTGGCAGATTTTACGACTGGAATCTCATTTGGTATGCTCTAACTCAGAATTCCGATCATGGAACGGAATTAGATTCCGTTTGTACCGGAATTGTTCTCACCTACAAAAAGTAGGTGGAATCTAGCATGTAAACAACAAACATGGCGGACCGACTGTCTGCTACGATAAAGATTTGGAAGAGGAGAACGAAATGATGAGCCGTAGCACCCTTAGGGATTCTACAAATCCATTTGCTATGACAGCAGAGTACATTCGCGAGTAATTTAGGCTGCCCCAGGAAAGAGTAGCGTATTTAACGTAAGCCTTAACACCACAGCTGGTAAGAAGAACTGGAATTCCAGTTCATTTACTGGTATTATACATTAAATATTGATNATCATCATCAGCCATTTTCAATCCGACGTCGGATGTAGGCCTCTCCAAGCGCTTTCCTACATATAGGATACTAAAGATCTCGTTGCCATGTTACCCCTAAATACTGAATGATGTCTCTGTTCCATCGGTCCCTTGGTCCTCTTCTTGCTCTCTTCACGTGTCTTGGTTACCAGTTCAGAACTGCTGATGTCCATCGGTATTCATACCTCCTTGCAACGTGGCCTGCCCACATGCATTTCAGTGTTCTTACCTTATCTATGATGTCTGTGACTCCCGTTATCTTCCTTACCCTGGTGTTGGGTTTCCTATCTCTTATTGTGATTCCAATCATACATCATTCCATACTTTGTGTAGTCTGAATTCACTGTGATATTGTAGCATTTAACACCTAAGTGTCACTTCCATATGTCAGGACTGGTAGAATGCATTACTATATCATTTGCGAAATGGGAATGACTTATGTGCTCTCTTTTGATCTGTAGGTCTCTTTCCACCCAGTCTTATATGTGTAATTTAGGTGTCATTCACTTTCCCATAAAATGAAATATTAGCCACCTAATTATCTACCTCTTACTCTATGAAATCTTCAACATAACTTTTGAAATCCACACAGAAACTGACGAATATAACTTACAGGATGTGGGGATATATCTTATAGGATATCCATGCATACTGTATCCTCATGCTCTATAATAATTTCTTCCATAATCTAAAATAATTTTCAAGTTTTATATGAGTGAAATATTTTGCTGGTCTTGCACTTTTATTCCATTGAGAAAAGAAACTCAATGTCAATTCATAAACAAAGATTTTTAAATGTTAACATTTTCTGACAGTGGCACTCCTCCTTCAGCCAAGGAGGCTTCCTCTGGGCCCAAGAAGGCCAGCAGCCTCTCCTCTAAATGTATCAACGGTGTTGAATTATAAGGGCCTCCCCCTGCCCCTTCCTTGCTCCTTCTTATTTTAAAAGCTTTCCTTTTCACGTAACACTCCATGTCTAGATCAGGCATATAAAGAAAATTATGTGATAAAGGAATAAAAACATCAACATCCCTTTAAAATTATTTTCATGTACTACCTTCAGCCATTTGTGAGCAGGCTTCTTTGGTCCACTGCCACAGGAGTTAAGAATGGATGCCACCTCCTCCCCCTGGATTTTCCAGAGGGCACAGGGAGCTTTCCATGATCAAGTTGGGGATGCGCATCCATGTAGTTGAATAATATCTCTAGTTGTGTAGGAGATGTTTTTGTTTCCCATATGCAGATAGCAAGTAAGAAAATACTAGTTATCCAAGGAATGGATTCTAGTAATCGTTAATCTCATAGATATGTGTATTCAGAAAGAGTTGAATATGGTTGAAGTCAAAGGTACACCACAATAGAAACAGACTGCCTTCCCTTCCTTACCTCTAACTGGTAAGAATAAATCCTTAAAAGGAGGTAAAAGAAAACGACACTGGACAGGTTCCTTGTTAAAGTGGTACAAAAGTGAAAGGATTCTGATGAGCTGACATACAGCAGTGAACAAATCATCTTATTTTCCATTGTTACCTACAGAGAAAATCAAATTATGCTCACACTGCAAATCAAAAAAAAAAACAAATTATGCTCACCATCCAAGGTTTAACTGCATGATTTGCATGTCAAGTTCAAGTTTAGAATGTCCTAGTCGTTAATGTCATCGGTTCCTTAAGTAAAAGTGAAATTCTCTATGTTCTATGTATCGTATTTGGAACTCAACTTTTATCGTGAAATGCTGGGATTGGATTGTTTGATTTTTTTTTGAAGGTATACCTAAGCATTTAGAAATAGGTAACTATATTCTTCTATGATTTATAAGTAAGGAGGCGGAACGAACTCTATGACTAATCAAACTAAGGTAGCATTTTCATCATGAAGAAAAACGCAATTAGTGTTACTATGATCTACCAATTCGTTTCGAAGTCGTAATAAGTGCATTTTCCTTTACAAATATAGCATAGCATTGCTCAGCGGAGTCAGGGCTGAGGTAGTGGATTATAGAAGAGGACACAGAATTTTATACAACCACTACATATGATATATTATTCAAGTAATTATAACAATATTATTATCTAAATGACGTTTAAAGAAAAGTTATAAGAGTCTCATTTCCCCTACCATACGCGACATTTTGTATAAGTTTATAAAGTATAGCTCTAACGTAAACATTACTAATTACATTCTGTTCACAAAAAATTATATCTTAAATACTTTCTATTAGTTCCTTACAACATCATGATCAAAAAGCAAAGCAAGGAAACCCAAAAGAGGATTTATAATTCACATTATGCCATGTACTTCGCATATCTACAATATACATTCATCGTCTTCTGAAGTAATTACTATATCTAATCAGTAGTCAACGATAAGCATAAAACGAATACATTCTATTCCGTAAACGATGGCCTATTCTTAATCACGTAAAAAATGACAAATCAACGTATACAATTTCTATAGAAGGACTCAACGATTTCATTAGTTTACGGAGAGGTAACCCATGCGCTAAATAGAAATTTATTTACATGCGCATTGGCGAGTAATTGCAGTCTGCTAGGCGGGTGTTTACCAGTGTTTACATCTATTATGAATTTGAAGAGTGAGTTCAGTGGAAAATAATGTCATGTTATGGAAAAAGTATTTAAATCTTTAGGAATTTAAAGTGAAATCAAAGTATTCGCGATTTCTTTTTAATTTCATTGATTGTGGCAAATTATTCCATCCTTTAAAGGGATGGATTTTGTTTGAAAAAGTCTCTTCTCATTCCACTCGCTATCGTAAATTATCTCATTTCTACAGTTCAAACCGGAAGTTAGCTACAGGAAGCATTCTAGGGACTGAAGTAGATAAGTCAACTCAAATACTTTCTTTCTTTCACGAAGAGAGAGAACGGAAGGTAGTTGTTCTGCCGCCACCTACGCTGCCGCTAAATTCACACCGCCACTGCCGCTAACCTTCAATCAAGCCCTTCAATCCTTTTCTGTTTCCCAGAAAATTTGGTTATTACTTTTTGCTAATGTAGACCCGAAAGGACCTTTTTCCGTTTAATCTGAAAGCGTATTCTCATCCCAATGTATATTTACGTCCTTAAAATTTGGTCTTTTATAGACGTCTTTACCCATTTTGAGCATGCAGTAGATTTAGATTTTTACCTTGCAAGCCGCCAGTGGCATATGGCAGGGGGTGTATTAACACCTTACCTAATGTACCCTATTAGTTTCTCTGATGCTATTCGGAAATAACGACCAGAAGTAACTATCCGTTTTAGTGATTATTTCATCGTAACGCCAATGATAATTTCAACGTAACGGTCGTCGCCTCGCTGTGCACTAACGTCGTAAGATCGCTGCTCACCGGAATGACTATATACATTACTTCACCTAAAAATTCTGGACCGATGAAGTTTTCGAAAAGCTTTCGTCGGTACTCAGATCTTCTCTCCTGCAGTGAGTTCCACCCGAGTGATCTTATCATGGCCGTAACTGTCGAACCTGAAATCTCCACTGACAAAATGAGCTGCTCTACGTTGAACCATCTCTAAATCTGAGTCTAACCCTACTTCGTGTGGATTCCAGATTGCGCAGCAATATTCAAGACTTGTTCGAATGAGGGAAAAGTATGCAATTTCTTTAACTCTAAATGGGCATCCTCTCAGGATTCTACTTATTAATCTTGGCATTCCATTCGTCTTTCCTATAAAATCTCGAATATGTTCCTAGAACGATAAACTACTGCTGAGTGTAACTCCTAGGTATTTATTTTGACGCACGAACTCTAAAAGATATCCTGAAATTTGGTATCGTTCGCTAATAGCTGAGTGGAATGCGTGAAAGACATAGCAACGCACTTCTTCGCATTTAAATCTGCCAATCTTTGCACCGACTTGATATTACGCTTAGGTCGCTCTGAAGGATCGTCATCTACTATCATGCTATCATCTACTGATACAATCTATATATGAGAGTATCATCAGCAAATATTCTAATATTGCTTTTTACATTTTCCACCATGTCGTTAACATCCATTTACTCATTGTGTTTCTGAGAGATAAATACATCGATTAAATGAAAACCATTTTCAAATATCCTTAAAAAAATCAAAGAGGAAGCAAATTTTTTCCCACAAATGTGTCTAACGATCTGCATGAGGATGGAGACGCGTCCTGTAAAGGAAATGCAACCATTCTTCCGAATCGCATATCTTCCTCTTCGAAAGTTATGAAGGAAAGCAAGTTTTTCTATTTTACGGTATTTATGGATATGACTTTCATATTTTCCGTCTCGGTTTATTTTCCATGGGCAATATGTAAATATTTCTCTCACATTACTTCGCAAGCTATTTGGTTAAATAAGTTTGCTGAACGAGTGATTCCTGTAACAACAATCATTGATTGCATCTCTGTCTAAGATTATGGAAATAAAACAATAAAATCAATTGACCTCAAAGGAAAAAGTCTCGCATAATTATATTATAATATTATTATTCTCGGCCATTGGTTTTATTACGTTTAACGGCAAGTAACGGTTACTAATTTCGTAAACGCGAGATAGGAAATTTCATGGAATATCATGCACCGATAGAGTGTCTATCACAACATTGTTATTCCTTCTAGATATGGACTTCCTTTTGCATGAATTGTTAAGTCATAATAATCCTCATTCCAGATAAGCTCAGCAGCCTTTTCTGTTTCTGAAGCGGAATAGAAACTAAATAATTCACAACAGTAGAGGCTTGAAATGAAGTCACGGAAAAATTTTAAACATTTTCGTTTCGAATGGATGTCCTGAGTCTTATTCAGAAATAGCTCGAATTTCCAAATGCAGGAATATTAATACCAAAATCTTATATTTCGACATGTTGTCAACTTCTTTAATAAAAAAAAATACAATAAAAAATGGGAGATCATTAGAGATTTTGTCTGAATATAAAAACGTGTTGGTGACATTAGTCCTTCAATGAACATCTTCGAAATACGCCAAGAATAAAGTAAACAGCAATCTGGGTACCATGAAGACGTCTGTAGAAAGGTATTGAAGAAGCATAGTTTTTCGTACAGTTACTTAGAAGTAACATCTAAAGTCACAGCTGAACGCTTTGCAGTCTTTATGAGTGCGGATTGATATCCTGGTTGGAGTACGTCCAGCACTCCGAGAGAAACCAGTGCTGGAAATGATGACGTCCGTGTGCAGGAACTGATGAAGGACATGTCAGGCTCAAAGCATAAACATTTCATGGTAACAGATGTAATCGAAGATGTGCGAGACTCAGTGAATAAGAATTTGTAAAGATAAAACAAAACGAATTTCGCCCCTCACGATGACAACTGTGCATAAAACGTATCGCAATTGTCTTTTTACTCGAGAGAAAATTTTTTCCTCAATAACTTCCGCGGCTCACGATATAGTCATAAAATGATACTGCTTCATTCAAATTCTATACTCTATATAACCCATTTACTGTTTTTTAGCAGCTTCCTTTTTTGTGTTTATCGTTCTCAAATGGAAATTCTGGGAAACCAAGTATTCACGCATTTCAGACCGCTCTAATTTACGTTCGATAATGCAAATGCACATCACCAACTGTAATAAAAGTTTTGTTTTCGTGTTTCTCACTCTTATTTTATAGGACATCCATTCGATAAATATTTCTATATTATAAATTGAATATCTTGTAATTTGAGTTGAGTCTTGTAGTTTAAGGATAAAAATGTGTGATTTTTACGGAGGTTCTGCAAGTTATTCGAAGGTTATGAATAGCATAGGAAGTACAGACCTAAGCTTTTACCTAAAGTTATTACGAATCTGTTCATCAACATCTACTTTCTGTTTAACAATTCACCTAAGCCTTCTGTTACTAATTTATTCACAGTCATACATTACTTTCAATGGCACCTCCCTCCTGAGTAGGCAAACAGCCTCGAGAATACATATATGACTGCCCATGGAATGTTTCGTAGAAGCGAAACTTGCTGAAGATAGCGTTTGATGAAATATTGCATATATACATCGCCACATATTCCTATCCTTGCACATTGATTTCGCTTCAGACGTCCGCGCATATTTTCATACGATGCCATTTATTCCTAAGGCTAAGTGCTCGCCCTTTCTTCTTTTCTTTCTGACACCCACAATATTCAGCCAGATTTTCCCATGTCTTCGCATTCTATTCAGAAGACATTTATGCCATTCCTTTGTCATTTTCTTCTTATCGTTCTTCTCCAAATTTCTCTGTAATTTCATAACCTAATCGATATGTTTGATCGAAGAGGAAAATTTTCTTTCACAACTCAACTTCGCCTAATTTCGTAAATTCACCATATTCATCCATCGTTATTTATTTGAACGTGATTTAAAACCATCAGAAAAACCGTTTCACATTGCTCACGTAGATTTTATTTCAGCTCTTATTCATTCACAGTTCCAATCATTACTTACTTAGAACTTGCAGTTGTTAAGAATCCATTGCAATTATATGCAGTATTTCATCAAACGCTATCTTCAGCAAGTTTCGCTTCGACGAAACAGTTCCATGGGCAGTCATATATGTATCCTTCACTTTTCCCTTTCTTTCCGTTTCTTCAGCATTTAAAACTGCCTAAGGGTTGTCGATGAATTGGGTTTCCATATATTAATGGGAGGTCACCGAGATATCAAATTTTGAAGGGAACGTAAGCCTAAAACCATCTTTTAAGGCTGCGTCTTAGTGGAGAGTGAACCTTTTATCGGAGTGTATCGTTTATTATCAAATTAGTTATTTTCAATGTTTCTAATTCTTGTGTTATTTTGTTTCTCCCAGTTTCTTCTTCAAACAGGAACGCAACTCATGTTCATGGAAGATATGTTTTGGGAGCGTATGTTCAATAGTATTCAATTCAATGAAGTATTCCGACCAAAACAGGTCGAATGTTACCTCACCTGAGATTCCTGATTCCTGCAACAGCTTTTAGAGAATTCAGATTAATAATTCATTAAAAATAGAATGGTTTTGCCATAAAATCAGATTAAAGCCATTCGAAATTATTTGGCAAATGAATAACAAAATGTTTCACAATATAATGTGCTTGATTTGAAATGCTATAATTTAATTGATCTTTTATGCAATGGTTTGCTATTTTCTCGCATATTTTTACAGTTTTAGAGACATAAGGCAAATAAATTAAGTGCGCGCAAGAAAACCTTTCCTTTCCATTGTCAGAGCCAATAAAAATAACCAACGATCAGCTTCAGATGGAGTAATTTCTAAGTCGGCCGAATTTAGCTCGAGCACCCGTTCAGTGATAAGGCAAAGGAAGTGAAGAGGACAAAGCGAACTATGATCCCTAGGCATACAGATAATCGGGAGCCACTCGTACGACTAATGATATGGAAAGTCGAAACAAAATTGTTAAGTCAGACTTTGATTCCTTAGGCTCTTTCCATGGCCATTTTAAATCCAAAAATCGCTCGTCTAATGAAAGACGGCCTTCTCGTTATAAAACAAATCCTAATTATTTTGGTTGATTATTTTATGTTAATTTGCTGTAAGGGAAATAAAATTTTAGGAAATGGTATAAAGTGATGATGAAGATCATTTACAATGAATATTGGTATTTCAAAGATCAGAATGTAAGCCGCTGAATTTCAAGAAATCTATTCATAACTTCCGTCGAACATAAAATAATATTGCTATACAACTCTCACGGCCATGAATTTAAATATTCTTTGTGGATTTAAGTTTTAAAATTCTTGCAACAGAAGTGTATGGCGTCGCTTACGGTATTATCATTTGCGGCAAGTACAGTATTATCCTAACTACTTGATTTTTAGTTATTTTGTCGGATTTTTTATTATGGATACCCGAGTTTGGACTCGAATAAAATGTAAACCAGGAAGCCCACAGAAAAACGAGTTACATCAATCTTAAGCTCGTTCTATTCTACGTTTCACAGCATAAAGCAATTTTTTTTGTTTAGATTCGGTTGGTATGTTATTACAGGTATGACGAAGAAAGTGCCCGTTTTTTCGCGCTGTTTACCGGAGCGCTCACTTTGAAATTTTATATCTCAGAAAGTATTAAGGCAATTGATACGAAATTTTGAAGTAATATGAAAATACTTATGCTTTACCTAAATAAAAAGTTTCAAATTATTATCGTTATACGATAAGAAGTTGTTATCGATTATGTGAAACAACTTTTTCTCGATAATGGATGGACGTAAAAATGCGGACTTGGTCTCGTTATAAAGCTCTCGGTAGGAGTTTTCACAAACTACAACTTTGGCCAACTTCACCTTAGCGATTTTTTAATACGAATTGATATTTAACATGGCTGTGAGGTTCACATGAACGCGCGGGAAGCTGGACCGATTCCAAAACAGCAGAAAAATGCGAGAATAAAACGAGCTAAAATTTGATGTAACTCGTTTTTCTGTGCGATTCCTGGTTTAGATTTTATTCGAGTCGAAACTCGAGTATCCATAATAAAAATCCGACAAAATGGACCATTGAAAAGAATCGCACAAACTAAATTTAATAACGTAGAATTCCTCACATAAAATCCGGAGATCTTTTCACAATAAACCTCTTGCATGAAAGAGGCTTTGAGCAAAAATTATGACCGCTCCATTAGGATAAAAACAAAATTATATTTTGTAGTTTCCTTAATCTGATGTTTGTTCTTGACTGGAATGCTAGCTTTCCTTATCATGTGGAAGACATTTGATTATTTATCGCATGAAGAATTAGATTCCCTTTATAAAAGAAATTCTTTGTTTGATAAACCTGATCCAAATATAAGGTCTTCGTAATGTTTATAGAATCTGTATTTGTGTGTGTATAGTATTATAATCATAATTATTCTTAACAATTCTAAGTTGTACTTTTATTATTTAATTATTATATATTTAATTAGAATAAGAGGAGATCAGTGGCTGCGCTTCGTTTCATTCGTAAAGGAAAGAGTACACTGCCTCCTTTCCTAATAATTTTGACTTATTAAAGTATGACTTGGAAATGAAATAAAAGGTTTCGTATCACATAAATGTTGCCACTGGCGGAAAATAGCCCAACACTCCTCCGTGTATTTTTTCATATATTTCTTTAGAAAATTTTCATATGGAGCGGAGTCGCCAATTCAGATTGAAAATTTAAAAATTGAGATAAATAACAATAAGGTCATCGCAAAGCTGCAATGTAGAAGTAGTATTGTTGAAATTGCTTCCATGGGTGAAGTTGTTTCGAACATATGGGCTCCTACCGGGAATCGAACCCGGATCCGCTTTTACCAAAGGCGAACGTGATACCCTTTTTGGCTATCCGAGAGCCAGGTATAATACAAATGACATCATTACACTATACCGTAATGTTTTATTCTCTTCCAAATAACACAAAGGAACGAAGACAGCATATACGTATATTCCAATGTATTCTTTGTAAGTTACAGGAACTTGTTTTATTTGGATTTTTAATAAAAAAAATACTTCGTTCCCGGTTTTAATAACTAGACGGTGTGAATTTTCCCGGTTAACTTTCGTGTGTTTTTTATGCCTTCGCATGAATCTATCAGGAGGTAAACAGTGATGTCAGATGTATTTTTTCATTCACTTTGGCAGCACTGTCGGTAATACTGTTATCATTGTTCCCCAGCAGGTAGCCGTCCGAACAGCTTAAGGGCCCCTGTAAGGCCTTACAAGTTGGTGCTCATTCACGAAACGAGCGGAAACAGGAGTCATTTTCGTCCATGCTTTAGGGCTCAAACCTACTTTGATCTTTTTCAATTCTTTTATTGTATTATAATGTGCACAANCGACGGAAATATTCTTTCAGAAATATACGCGTCCTAATAATTAATGAAATCGTAAAAGTTCATTCGCATTTAATACGCTCATTAATATATGTGTGAAAAATAAACTGAAATACTTGATAGAGCGATTTGGGAGGACGATCTGCAACAGTTGGTTCACTTCACGTTTTTATTGATGGAAAGCAGAAGACACCCTGATGGACCGTAAAGAATAATTTAAATTAACGCGTTGTATCATATTCAATTGTACATAACTTCAGGAAAAGCCGAGAAACATTTCAAATTTCGAGAATACGAAAAGCGCGCTTCTAAAGGCTCTTCCAATAAACCCCCCATTCTTCGTTTCATGGAATCGTAAAACTGATAACTTTGATTACGTAGCCTTCTTAACTAAATAACGAAGGAGAATTTTTTCTCATTTCTTCAGTTATTGCATAATAATGAACTCATTCTACCTTTATTTTCATCCGTTTATTTTCTAAAATACTACCGCTAGGCAAAACCGCCATGCCGTGCGAGCATGCCGGGGATGCCGGGCGCGTCGGTTCCTTCGGTCAGTTGGCACACATCGTCCGTGAGGATAGAAACGTCAGGTCCGTGTGAATAGTAAAGAAGTGGAGGAAGTCGTTTGGAGATGTGAGTGAATGAGAGAGACGATGGATTAATCGAACTATTCATTGTTGACATCGTAATAATAATCAAAGCATCCTCTTACCGAAGAAAAGTTTCCTGTTCTCTTAGAGAATCCGAAAGGCGTTTGAAGAATTCTAATATCTTCTGAGGTATGTGTAAATTACGTTAGCTTTTTTTATTGTCTCTCTTATTAGATGGGTTTCCCACACCTCTTAGTAACATTTTCCGTATGTATTATTCTTTTAATGAAGACTAGATTAATGTACGAAGTTGTATTACGAAAGTTTTTAAGTATTCATTTAGGTATGGACTCAATGCGAAAGGAAACGATTAACGAAGGACAGCATTAAAAAAACCTTTCCATGATGACGTAATTTGAGTATAAGGCATTATTGAGATATTAATGCATCGTATTTTGGAGTTTCTGAGCTATCATCGGGAAAATATTATCGAATATGTATGGACTAGTATGTAGTATGCTTCCACTCTGACAGATCGCCGTTTATTCCACTTTAAAGAACATTCATTATCTATTGGTTGGTTAAACTAGAACTCATGATACGGCGTTTCACCAATTGATGAAAGTAAACCAAACTGTTTGTTTTAGAAAATGAATCCTGAGCGGCAGCTCAGATACCTATTGTGACGATATAATTCATGCCTTTGCTTGGCTCTATATTTTTCTTCTAGCATTTTAGCTAACTGTTAACAGCCTTATGTTTATCATTTATTAATTTTGCATATAAATATCATGTAGTGATGTATCATTTCTTCTTGCTATAGGGAGAATGGAATAACTTAAGCATTATGATGAGAATGTTGTAGCTTGATTTGTTGACTCGGTATTTATTCGGAGGTTGTTAATCAACTCCTTGGTAGTAAATCGTTCCTTAAGCAAAACCATATCTCTGTTATATTTTAACCATAAATTCTAGGTTGACATGCAATTTAAGATTACGATTAAAGTAGAAAAGGCTGTACATAAATTATATGCGGGAAAGGAAAAAACTCGAAGGTGTCTATATGTCGTAAAGGCTCGTCTGCTGAACAGATGTTGCACATCCTGAACGCAACCGTTTAGTCTGCATGTCTGCATATTGGTCTGCATCATCCAGTTCGCCGCTTTAATCTCACATCATTAGGAGAATTACGGACCTCTTGTTAACCATAACTCAGAAACTTCAATTTTTCTAAATCATTATTATCTTTTGATTTATAAATCTAATATNTGAGTAATCAGGAATTAAGATAACTGGCAAAGAATACTTATACATTTTTCTTTTCGCCCGTGAGATCATTTTCAGAAGTCTTTTTCCATTTAAATGAAATTTAAACGTATGAAAACCTTGAAATAATTTAAATATTAAGTTTTAATTTGATCTTTGCGACATTTTTTATCCCCCGTTTCCCATTATTTTCTTTTGGTTTTCGGGTGGATTGTCGCTGTCAAAACTTTTACAATTTCAGATTTATGTGATTTCAATTCAAATTCAAATGTGATTGGAGAAGTTCGCTCTTAACTTGTTTGCCTTTCCTTCATTGTTTGTTTCCGTCTCCAGAAAGAAAATATTTTCAATTTTATTTCTTCCTTCCAGTTTTAGCATGAATATTTCCAGGAAAAGTGGAAATAATCATTCATCGCAAATGTTACGAGACGGCAAGAGAGTATATTCCTGTAAGAGGAAAAATATATTCATCCCAAATCTAGGCTAGTTAGCATTTGAAAACAATGCTACGACTATTGACGGGACTATACCAAAATTTCTACCGATTCCGGAACAATTCTCGATACTTCTGAAATCTTAAGATTCCGATATAATTCTCGATTTTGATTCCTACGGTAATTAAACGCTTTAAAAACTTAACAAATTAACAAAGTACATACACGAATAAAACATTTAGTATAATACTTAATCCGAAAGTATTTAAAATAGAATAAGGCGAAATACTTGGTGCAATAAAAAAAAT
>KZ309144.1:150500-170670 GCA_000376725.2 Ladona fulva | reverse complement strand
ATTAATTCTAATATTATTCTATAATTTGAAATCTTTTGTTTAAATCCTTTATCTTCTAAAGATCCCATCCTGTGTCCTAAAGCCTTTGAGTAACGCTCACTGATTTATCGCAGTAATTCTTCACGCAACGGATCGCCTTTCGCTGCACCTTATCCAATTCCTGAATACAATACTTGTAGGCAGGGTCTCATACACTACACGCATGAAGAATAAGAAAATATGTTCTGGAAATTAATAACATTTAGGCTGTAATAGGCTTAATAATCCTACCTTGCTTTATTGGTTTATTTATTATTGTACTGGAAACAGGAAGGTTCCTATGCAGCCATTTTAAATATTTTTGTTTACGAACACAAACAGTCATACTCTAACAGCAGCGGAGTGGTTTTGTTGATGATTGATGTTGGTTTTGAAAGGGTCCCTTTTTACCAACCTGAATGCGAAGCTGCTTTTGAGTACTGAACCTGTTTTTCGATCAGTAATAAATCATTTCGAACGGTTACAATTTTATCTTGTTTCACAAACACGTGTAACAATTGCGCTATTCCCTTCCGCTGAATTCGCCCCATCAATTCACACTTTCCAATCATTCATTTCACTCCATCCGTTCCGGACTTCTCAATACGTATTTATGTATTGAGAACAATACTTGCACAGCGCGACCACTTCTAAGTTAGAACCCTAACCCCTGCTGGTTGAAATTCTTCGACGGTTAGTTTGCTCAAAAACAACGGCTATTAGGAGCTTTCCTCGAAGTCGTTTTTCCACCTGTTTTCAGGATTAAAAAAATCTTCTATTAATGTAATTGAGGATACATATTGTGAACATCTTCTGTTAAGACGATCCCAGTAATTACAACGACTTCCGATTATTTTTTTAATTCTGTCGATAGATAACCAATATGATATACCGGCCATTATATATGGATTATTTCCATCATATGGAATACTGGCAGTCTAGCGTGACTAGATGGTTAGCAACGTCTTTTAAAGAATGCTGCTTTAGCTTTCAGTTTCATTTCTCCCTAAATATATAAATAAACGGCATATTTTGGGCTTATTATGGTTTCAGAGAGCCGTCAATTTCATCCTTCGCAACATAAAACATTTGCGAAAGTGCGAAATGTCTATTTTAAATTCATCCTCTCACGGAAAAATTTATTTACTTTAAGGCCAGAGGATATTTTCCCATATGGGTGTAAATTAGTGTACGGAGTGGAAAAATAGCATTCCTCATTAAACTATTTAAGCCCATGGAATTCGCTGATCGTCTAAATATACGTCTGCGCGGTATTTGCTCAGTGAAGATCATATTCCGCTGTATCTTATCTGTGGGATTGATTTTTAAGGCGTGGATTGTTGTATCGATAGTGAAATTTGTGGCGTATGGCACTCCTAAATGTGGTTATCTGTTTTGTAAAATTAAATTGTAAAATCTTCGTAATATACATCACTACTATAAGGGAAATAGGTCTTAAGTAGGACACTTATTTTACATGCTATGGGAGACGTATCATATGATTGCTTTTCCCTCCGTTACTTTTGAAAGCTATTCAGAGTTTGTTCTTTTACTTGAAAGGTTAATTGATAAATGACTTTCGCGGGATAACTTATCTCTTTACGTCGTATGTACATGCATAGGATCAGGCCGAGTACTGTAATGTATAATTAAAAAGTACTTAAACTAATGTTCACTTTAGGGCTTTGGTATCATATTGTTTTGTTAGAATTAAAGGGAAGATAATGTAGAAAGGAAATCATGCTTATCCATCACATACTATGGAGATAGACAATACTCTTCACAAACTCTAACAAAACGTTATTATATCAGGCCCTAAAGTGAGCATTGGTTGAAATCCATTTTATGTGTACATTATAATACCAGGCCTTAGTCTTTTTAATATAGAAAAAGGGTTTGGCGGAAAAAATTAATTCGAATTTACTGATCGATGATTGATTTTAATAACCCTCATGTAAAGATGATTACGCAATTTCTTTACTTATTTCGGCAAGGAAGGTAATCTTTCAACGGATATGCTGTTTCGGTTTGTTTGTATGTGCCGGTAAGAGAAGAAAGTGGAAGATAACTTCCGCAAAATTTAAACAAAGTTAACGACGTACAATGTGCTAGAATCGAAAAAAGCTGACCAAAAATACAAAAGTACCTATATTCTTTTTGACTGAGGACTTTGAAACTTCGCATGACTACTCTTACAACAGCTTGCATACAACTATGCAAGCAATATACGTTAACTCCTACGCATCACAGTGATACAGGGAGTCAAACATGACAAAGTTTTGCGAAAAATGACGTTGTTCGATTTTTCTCGAAATTCTTCTACTTCAAGCTGATGGTGAACCCAAATGAACCTTAGGCTTCACTTTCTCCATTAGATCCTTAATACTAAGGAAAAAGACCCCATATCTAGCGTTGTTTGAGCCATCTCCGCAGTCCCCCCCCCCCCTAGTGAAATTTCAGTTAAGGGCCCATTTTACGATTATCCGCGCGGCGCTCCGCCGGATTTGGCCCTTGCAGCCGCCGGATTTGGCCCTTGCAGCCGCCGGATTTGGCCCTTGCAGCCGCCGGATTTGGCCCTTGCAGCCGCCGGATTTGGCCCTTGCAGCGATGTCAAAAAGTCCGGTTTATTATCGGCGTCGCGGTCTCGAGTTTATTGTTCAAGATTCAAGAGTCAAATGTTCTTTGAGATCATTCATTCGTTCCATCATGTCAATCCATTTCGTTGTGCATCATCTATTGTTATGATGACTTTTGATGAACTTACGATATCAGCCTTAAGAGAGAATGCTCACAGCCTAAATCATCGGTTGAATCGGCCTAGTTATGTCCAAACCGTAGAAATTCAGAGAGAATGAGAAGCCGATCCTAGCGATCATGGGTGAGATCCCTGCAGGCACCCCATATCCAGATGTCTCCCATAAGATACAATATCCTGGTTTACGGATTTTCATTTTTCTTGGAATGATAGAGAATTGAAAATCGGGATGTCGGTAGAGGTGCTTGTCTAACGTAAAGCATTGCCTAGGTTATCGTCTTATTTTTCTGAAAATCCCGAAAATATAGATTGCTGTAACCCTACATGTGAGATAAAGACATGATTATGTATTATACTAACATCTTATCTGATCAGATATCGTAATATTCATTTAGATATCCCTAGAATTTCTTCTTGGTTCGATGTCAGGCCGGGTCCTAATTCTCTCATAAGATTTACATTGTGACGAACTTTTGAAGTTTTTAGAATATTCCCGAATGGATAATTGTTTCGAAATATGGCGATACAGGACATGATTTACTTATGTACATGCATTTAATGTAGTGAATTATGAACCTAGGTCGACTCCCGGTCGCTAGAAGTGTTTTTTCATACAGTTTGTACGAAACACGCTCGAACGTTCTCGAAAATTATTCTGAATTTTACGGCAGAATCGCTGTAAGAATTCTATCGTAAGTCACCCGCAAACTAGGAAGGGAGGAAGTGAGTGGTGTAAGGGGTCTGCATTCGACGAAGGGCCTTCGGTGAGAGATATTGACGTTCTTTTGGACTCCCAACCAAGAATATGGCGCACATTCACAGCCTAAACCACACCATGAAAGTGTCTAATTAATCTCCTCTCGCGATATTGGTGGAAATCCATATCTTTGATGCAGAAATAAATGGCAATAACTTGTTTAATTCCATAGAATGTCACGCATTTTAGATGGTTAGAGCATGTGATGTATCTCATCTACGCGATACAAACGGGTAGAAAACTTACTTTCATCGAGGAATCGTAATCATACCTATTGGGTCACTCAATGGAAAAACGCTTATGACAAAATTTCTGCAAATTCAAATTTTACGTCATGCGTTTTCGTTGATAATCATTTTTCCGATGACAATTACATTGTCGCCGGTGTTGATTGCAGTGCGCCTGTGAGATTTAGCTGGAAAGTGAATATTTTCGGGTAGTAATAAGAATTTAGGACTACCCGACTCTCGCTTTGATGCTCACAAATCATTATTTGTCTGAGTGGACTGATTTAACTTGACGCCAGTTCACAAACTAAACGTTCCTCGTCTCCGGATTGCATGTTTCCTCATTTTTGATAGAAAATCGCTCATTCGGATGAGCATTATTATAGAGGATGGCCCCTTGATCGTTTGGATGTAGACATTGACGTTATATTTCTTTGACACTTCCCCAATAAATACATTTTCATCCGATTAAATAATTAAATGGATACCGCGAAGATATTATTTTTGTTGTGCGGTCCAGAGATATTCCGGATGAAATGAAAATGGCGTGGTTGTAATAGAAAGATCTAATCGAAAGAACCAGTCAAGTGTGTGATGATTATGAATGCAGAAAGTAAAAACAAATATGGTTGACACTCGTGGCTATAGCCGTGGAAGCGCCTTAACGTCCCTTCAGCAATCACTCGGCTAATGCCGCGTAAGCTTTTTTTAAGAAGTGGATAGCTTAATGAGCAGAACCCGAAGGCATATTATCATGCGTTGATAAGCAGATAGATTCTCACTACAGCAAGGTCAGCTACTGAGATGTTAATTCATTCGATTTAGAATAAACTCTCCTCACTTCCGGTTTCGTTTTCTTGTTTTGTAACGTTGTACATGATACTAAATAATGCTAAGGAGTAAATAGAGACGCTCTCGGTCTCGTTGAACCCTGTCGCCTTCATTACTATCATGTCATTTCAGCATATAATATAGCATAATACCTACCGCAACGCCTTGATTGTGAGTGAACAATCTAGGCTTTCGATACGAAGTTGCGTTGAAATAAATTAGTGGATGTGGAATGATGAAAATATCGGAAAGATGATGTTTTTTAACTTATCTTCTCTTCTACATCGCCCAGACTTAATCACGATTGGGATCGGATGAAACTTCTTTTTAAGATATTTGTTTACTTCTAAAATCGTAGTCCATATTGATGTAGAAATGGAACGGTTCTAAAGGGAATCCGTGATAATTGGTCCTCGAGTGTGGACATTGGATTAAAATCTCCTGCGATAGTGATTGGAATGTGGTTGGCTTAAAAATAATCTTACTCATGAATCCCTCCATTTATTCGCGTAACGCCGAAGAAAATCCAATAAGCGACATTTTCATTCTTTTTATTGAATGTTGCCAGAAATGAAATTTTCTAAGATTTTGTGCACCACCTCATGCATCCGTAATTCAAATACGCGTGAAAAGCGATCCCGGTTTCGATTCCCGGTGAACGACCTCTCAAAGCACGATCATCTCAGCAACTCGTATCTAGGATAGTCATTTAGATGGATTGGCTTATCAGCCCGTAATGTGTTTTGCTCTGCGGTGTTATTGAGGATATTTCCTGGAAAGGTGATGATCTGCACTGACTGATCAGCGGAATCTCTCTTCCAGATATAAATCTATACGCGAAGGAAAAATGTGGTTCTTGCCAGAAATAAAAAAAGAATAGTTTCTTTATAGAGTGAGTTATGACCAGATGAAGAAATGAAATGGCTCTCTCTTAGTCCGAAATGCTAACAAAAAAATACGACGAGAAGGCACCGTGGGCCGGCCGTGTTATGCGTAGCCCCCGAATTAAATTTGTTGTTCTTATGATATTTATAAACTTAGAGGTTTTGTATTATCAAAGAAAATGAACTCACTATTTTCTCTGAGACTTTCCCGCTTGAAGTTTCTTCCAGAGCAAATAAGACGAAAGATAGCTGGCGACTACTTTCTTCGATTCATTTTCTCAAAAATTCTCGACCTCTCCAATAATTGTTATAGAATATTTGCCTCAGAAACGTTTGTCTGCCAAATGAATAATACGAACGGAAAGAAAATGATTTGAAGCAGAATTTTATGTAAAAATATTTTGTTTCCTAAATTACAGAAGTAAAGGCACCCGTTCAAACAAAACCGGAATAAAATCAAGATTTTCTTTGAATTGTGGTATTTTTGTTTTTTTCTGCGGTTGTGTTATTAATTAACCTAAAATCAATCACAATGTTATTTCCGGCAGTACTTTCACTCAATACTGAGAAAAATTGAAACGATTTTGACTAAATTTTTATATTTATGCTGTGTCGTATCACAGTTACGTCGAGTTGGCCAGACTCAGCACTTTCAAATCTTCCCGCCCAGTCAGACAGACCGAGAGAGAAGCAGGGTGGCAAACCTTACTTCCGCTCTTTCAAAAGCTACTTTTAAGAGCGTGGTTTCCAAAGTTGCGTTCCTAAGTTAAAATCTAACAAACCCGGGTGAGGTGAGACTGAGCGCCTGGTTGCCTAATGTGCTTGAGAGCACTTTATAGGCGGTAGAGCGGGTGGCATTTTAGATTATGCGAGAGGCAGTATCGAAGGCGTTTGCATAAGCATAGGTTTAGCTGGTAAGATTTATAGGTTTAAGAAAGGAGAAGGGGGAGATAAAGGATCAAGACGAATCAGAAGGGCATCAGTAGGCAGCAAGATCAAGATATTTACTTATTGCGTTTTCTTTTGGCTTTGTGAGGATGGAATTGAAATTTATAGACTACCAATTTGGGGACTTTAATTCGTTTTTTATTCCTCCAGGTTCGGGGAGTGTAATTCCAGAGGGAATTTAAGAGGGGGTTATTGAGGTTGGCTAAGTTGATGTGAAATTTTTCAATCATTTTAGCAACAATATTGGAAACTGAAGTTAAATTATGAAATGATTTAATTTCTTTGAGGGATACAAGGCGATTATTAGTAGTAACGGATCTGATAACTCTGTTATAAAATTTTTCCACTTTAGTTATATTTGCTTTGGTAGTATTGATGGTGATTATGGCGGCGTAAGTAAGATGGGGAAGGATAAAGGCATTAATTAATTTCAGTTTTACGTTAGAAGATAGAGGGCAACTGTTATTTAATAAGGGATACATTTTAAATTTAGAGAATTGGGCTTTTTTGATAGCATAATTGATATGGGATGTCCAAGACAGTTTGTCGTTTATTATAATACCCAAGAATTTTGTTTCTTTAATTCGGGGGATATTGACATTGTTGAATTGAACACGGGAAGTTGAGGTGCGATTCTTATTAATTGAGAAAGTTAAATGTACACTTTTAGCTGCATTGATATTTAAGTGCCATTCACGTAACCAGTCTTCTAAGCGGAGTATATACGAATTGATTCTGGAGGTGGCTAGGTCTGGGGAGAGGGATTGGGAGGCGATGGTTAAATCATCGGCATAAAGAAAGCGGTGAATGAGGGGATCTGAAGGAAGGTCGTTAATAAAGATGTTAAATAGGGTCGGACTTAGGATACTCCCTTGGGGTACCCCAGCAGTAATTGCTTGGGGGGAAGAAATGTAGTTTTCCATCTTGATTTGGATGTAGCGGCCTAAGAGAAAACTCTGGATAATTTTGCAAAGTGCTGCCGGAAAATCTAGTTTGGCGAGTTTGAAGATCAGCCCTTCATGCCAAATGCGATCGAAAGCTTTTTCGATGTCAAAAAATACGGCTTGGGTGGTGCTATTTCGATATAAATAACCATGAGTAATGAACTCCAATAGTCGGATCACTTGGTGCGTAGTGGATAAAAAAGGTCGAAATCCCATTTGCTCAGGTATGAGAATATTGTGCAAAGATAAATGTGAGTTTATACGTTTAAGAATGACGTTTTCAAAAACTTTAGAGAGGGACGATAAGAGGGTGATAGGCCTGTAGTTGCTTATTTTGGTGGGATCTTTGGAAGGTTTTGGGATTAATACCACGGTACCTACCTTCCAATTTGAGGGAAAGTAGCAAGTTCTTAAGCAGGCATTGAAAAGATTAACGAGAATGTTAACAAATTCCTTAGATTTGGAGAAGTGTTTCAATATTCTATTGTTAAATTGATCTGGGCCAGCTGCCTTTCGGATATTTAGGTTCTGCAAGATTTCTACAACTTCCAGGTTAGAGGTGGGTGGAGGTGGTTCAGTAATGACCAATTGAGATAGGAAATTGCATGTATCTTCCACAATAGGGTCCGTAGCCTGATTTTGGTAGTGATTTTGCATAGAGAGGGCTAATTCTTTAACTGCGAATTCCGCTTTGACTGTGGGGTCGAAATTAAGATGGTCATTTATAAGAAGCGGCTGATTGAAGGAAGAACATTTCGAAAAATTTTTGGAGATTTTCCATAAGGAATTATCTTGGAAGGAGAGGGCGTTTGCAAAACTGTTCCAATTATTTTCAGCAATTTTGCGAATTTCTGTCTTAATTAGTTTGTCCAGGTGTCGATAGGCAATTTTGTCAGCTGGATGTTTTAGTCTCACGAGTTGACGGCGCAGACGATTTCGAGCAGTCATTAATCTTGATATGCGAGGAGGAAGGGACACATAGTGAGGAGGTCTAATGGGGACCATGACCGTGGAGTGGACTTTGGCACAAATAATAAGATCATTCAAGAGAGCTATTTGTGTATCTATTGCATTGGTGGAAGCAAAGTTATCTAAGAGAGGGTAATGGGGGAGCTTGTTTACAATATAGTCTGAGAATCTCTTCCAATTTAAACTTTCCTTAGAGCATTTGGAAGGAGAAGATGAGGGAGACCCAGATATGGAACATAAGATTGGGAAATGGTCGGAAGATAGTTCTTGAAATACAAGAGGAGGTGAAATATTAGCGAAATTGTGAGTGACAATGAAATCAAGGAGATCGGAACTTCTAGAGTTAGAGAAGGTTGGCGAGAAAGGCGAATGGATTAATAAATGGGAGGATTGAATAAACTGATGAAGAATATTGCCATTCCTGTTACGGAGGCGAGATCCCCAAAGTTGGTGCTTACTGTTCCAGTCGCCAAGAAAAATTGAAGCCGAGGGAGAGGCAATGAGAAAGTCCAGGTCATGAAGTTGGAGCTTATTGTTTTTTACGTAGATGGAGTATATATGTAATGGACTGTTATCAAGAATTATTTCGACGCCGAGAACGTCAACACTCTTCAGTTTAGGAATTGGAAGAGGAGAGAAAGAGATAGATTTGTGGAGCATGATGGCTAAACCATTGGAGCAATCGCCGACATTAAGGCGAACAACGTTATAATGGGGGCAGTACAGTTTTTGCATTGTTTTCAACTTGGTCTCCTGGAGACAAGCAATATGGATGTCGGTGTCAACACAGAATGTTAGGAATTCAGCCAGCTTTGACTTGATACTATTGCAGTTCCAAGAACACAAATTAAGACAAAAGCTCATAGATAAAATTAAAGGCTTCTGTTAAGAATGTGAGGATTTTATCCTTCATGCTTGGTGCCGCCTTTACCTTGAGGAGTACAGGTAAAACTTTCTGAAGGATATTACTGCCGGGAGGGGAAGGGGAGGGGGGGGACTGGTAGGAGACTGAGGGTGGTGGAGAGGGGTAGGAGAGAGAGCGGACGGGCGAGCGGAATTTCTTAACGCGGAAGCATAGGAGGTGGAAGGGGTAGCGAGGTTTGGAAAGGATTTAGAAGAGGGGAGGTTAGGAGTCTCGGTGGGAGGGTCTCTGGTTGAATTGGTTTTTAAAACAATGTTCCGCCTCAATTCCTTAAACTTGGGACATCCCTTATAAGTGGCTGCGTGGGGACCTTTACAGTTAACACACGTAGCTTTTGTTAAGGGAGGATCGGTGCATTCCTTAATAACATGGTTGCCTCCGCAGCGGGAGCAGTTAGGGGTCATATAGCAAAAATTTTTGGTGTGCCCAAAAGCGAGACATTTGTAGCATTGAAGGGGTTCCATTGGGGGAACGAAGTTTTTAATTTCAACGGACATTCCAACAAGTTCGTGGATATTAAGAAATTTTTGAGGATCCGTATGGGGGGAAAGAGTGATTTTAAACAGAGGTACAGGTCTACGCTCGCCATAACTTCTCCCTTCAGCTAAGTCCTCTTTGGTGGGTTTCTTTGTAAACATAGGGATTAAGCTGATAACTTCGAATCCTTGCTCTACTATCTCTAATTTAACCGAATCGAGGTCAGTATCGACCGGAAGATGCCTGATAATAAAGTCTAGATTTTTGTTAGATGGGACTTGATATGTGAAGAATTTAATATTTTCCTTTTTCAGGAAGTCAATGGAAGAACGGTAATCACTGATATTTGAGCATTTTATGAGAATAATATCCTGGTTAATTAAGTTACAGACTGGAGGGTAACTCGTTAACTTCTTGATCCGCCCAATAACTTTCTGCCAATCCCGAAACATTTTTACCTTTATCGAGGGAATAGAGGGAGCAGCTTTCGCGGGGGAGTGGTTAGAGGTGGAAGGAGTATTGGAGGAGGAAGGGGTTGGCTGTTGTTGAGACAGAGGGGCAAAGGAGTTTGAAGTTGAGATGGGAGACGATTGAAAGGTAGGAGTAGAAGTGAAGCGTTTCTTGGAATGGACAGTTACAAAATCACCTTCGACGCTAGGACGCTTCGTTGAGGAGGAGGGGTTGCCACCCACACTACTCACCGGCGCGGAGTTTTTCGGAGTGAGGTCCACCGCAGAAATAAACTCTTGATGGATCTGGGCCCACATTGAATCGCTGACACTTGATCGGATGTCGATGAGCGTTGATAAAGAAGAGATAACAGCGTCTAGAGTATTAGAAAGTTCCTCGGTCTGAGCGGTCTGGGTGCCAGAATCGTTCTCGTTTTCCGAGTCCATGGTGATGGAGAGATGCAGACGGGCAATCCCAGAAGGGATTAGCCCTCAGTGAATCGCAGGATCAGTCCCGCGATGTACAGATGAAAAAGTTAAACCGGTGATTTAATTGGCCGGCAGAAGCAGCTGTTACGGGAAAGTGACAAGGTATGTGGAAAATACGATGTAGTGTTCTCGTAGAATACTAGCGATCTCCCGGCCAGTTGGACAACACGACGCCAAGACTTCAGGGAGTAGCGAGATCTAACAAACCCGGTAGAGGCTTCACTTATATAGGGAACTGCGGATGGATACACAGGTGAACGGAGTGATTAAAGTGGCGGGAGTCTATTCGATTGGAGCATTGTCCCATCCTTTCCCTTCTGCTATGACATCAGGTGACTCCCCCTTTTTTCCCCTCCTGCTTTTTGAGATAGGTCGCGACTCAAGCTGTAAGGTGCAGACGGCTGGAGTGTTCAGTGTGTGCTTCTATCATGAACCTGAACCCAAGTGTGTTCTTGCCATTTGTTCCTGGACTTGCTAATAGACATTTATTGCAATCTGGTTTAAAATCCCCCTTCCACTTGTTTTTTGGGACATTCATCTTGGCAGTGATTTCATTTATTCATATCTTTGTGTGATTCTTGGACTTTGTTACCACAGCTGTTTCTGTGATACTTTTTACTTTCAAGTGAATTACATTGATTATCTCATGCTATTTGGGTATGTTTTTCTCTTCTCCTCTTGTTTCACCCGTATTTCCTCGATTTCTCACACGTGTTCTAATGCCGCTACGTTTGATAGTATTTCATAACTTTCGATCTATTGCGGCACAATGCTAATTTTGCAACACAGCAAAGTTCTACCACGCTATTGATGAGTGGAGGGGGTATTTCGACCTGTCCTATTGGCTCCCTATCCTACACCTTCTCTCTCTCTCTCTCTCTAAAGTACAAACATCTAGTGAATTAACCATAATCGAATTTAACGAAAGTTAAAGATTCATCCTTCTTTCGCTTTGGATATGACACTCGTTCGTTTGATTTAGTATTCCATTTTTATTTCATTATTTTTAAATACTGCCAATGGATACGGAGAATACGAAATCTTCGAAAACAAAATGTTCTTCAGGGCATGTCACAACTATTAACGTTGCTTTAATGGCTGAGTCCGCTGTTTTAATTCGGTAGATGAAAACAATTAACGTCTTTATTGAACTCATGGATGAACTTTATTATTAGAATACTGGACTAATGACCACCGTTTGCACGGCTTACGAAGAAGATAGACGTGTGATAACTGAGGATAAGAGGCATGGCTTCTTGATAGCATGGGAATTGAAGGGTGGGCCATCGCGGATAAGGTGAATGCAAGAATTCCAACGTTATCTATACTAGATTCACCATCATGAACACACCATTTAAAATGCATTGGCCCGTGCATTTTAAACGGGGGATATTCGGGCGCTGTTGCGACATTTGCGTAAAAATACAAAGTCAAAATTGTTTGAATTTTTTCAGTATTGAATGGAATTGATGCCGAATTTTACTGTGTGTTTAACTTTTGGATCTTTACTACCATAATTGGATAAAAAACGAAAATGTTACATTTCAAAGAGATTCTGGATTTTTTTCCTGTTCTGTTTGAAAGCGTGCCATAAGTTCTCTAATTTAAGGAACACAGAATTTTTAACATCCAACTCTGCCTCAAATTATTTTCTTTCCGATAGCATTATTTATTTTGTAGACAAACGTTTTTGAGGCAAATATTTAACAGAAATCGTAGGGGAAGTCGAGAATTTTTGGTAAAATGCATTGAAGAAAGGACATGCTGGCTATCTTCCGTCTTATTTGCTTTGGAAAAAACTTCCAGCGGGAAAGTTTCTCAGAGAACAGTGAAATTATTTTATTTGCAAATTTCAACGTCATTAGTTTATAACTAACTCAAGAAAAACAATTTTTCTTTCGGGGGTAACGCGGTTCACGTCGCGGGTCGCGATCGTTCGAGCGGCTATCTCTGCGATGTGAACTATCTTCCTGCTGTTTCGATTATTTGTCATGATACTGTTAATTAAACGATCAATTAGCATTTAAATAACAACATATCATTGATTTATTTAAATATGGTAAAGTTTCCCATCTTCCAGCCTTTTCTAAACGACTACCTACTTCGCTACACTCTTGACAACTTCCTTTTCGCAGTAAGTAGTTGATGAGGATAGCTTTGTTAACATTAATGTGCACAGCCACAGCATTTAACATAATGTTTTAATTCCTTTAACTGAGTATTACTGTTAGTTTCCTCAGTATTCATTTGTAGTACTAATAAGTCTGCACGGAACACGTTTCGCCGAACGCTTTACATCATAGATTGTTATGTATTTCTCAAGGAAAGCGATTTCATGAAGGGAGGAAAAATGAGTGTAATAACGTTTTGAAGACTTCTTTGTTTACGTAGAGTACTGGAACATACTGGCCACATGACCAGTATGTTCGTTTATGTTCTTAGAAATTTCGTATAAATCGAATCTTCAACGCTGGTAACGCTTCTCTCCTTGCGCAGTCTGCTTGTCCGTCTATCGACGTGAACCTCAATGAAGAAGTCACTAATAAGCTTGAGTGAAGCTTCCACGCATTCGAAGTGGTTTTTTATGGTGAATGACGCATAGGTTTCGAATACCCGCTACACTGGAGAGAAATTGCTCATCGCCCTTCGAGAAATCAGGAGGCCCCGTCAAATTGCTGTGATTGGGAAAACAAGTCAGCCCCGAATGTTCGGCAAACACGCGGAGAAAATGAACTGCAGACTATGTCCTAAATTCAAGTCGTTTCCTAGATCCATTCCGAGTTTGCCTAGATTTATCTCACAAAATTAACTATCGCAGTAAAGATCAGTCTGTCGCATAACCCATGCACGATAGAAATAATACTTTGTGGGAAGATCTTAGCCGACGCGCTGAATTCTACGCAACACTGCTTTCTGCTTCGACGGCGCACAGTGGGCTAGAATCGAAAAAAGCTGGCCAAGAGGCCAAAAATTGTTTTTAAGAGTGAGGAACGTGAAACTTGGCATAGGTATTCAGAAAATATTGAATTTTGTTGTTCCGTTTTTTATTTGAAATTATTTACTTGTTATATTTCTGACCTTCTGTTTGTGCATTTTATATAAAATGGATATTCTGTGGCACCTACTGACGAGCTCTTGCTCAGGTGGACCTGAATGTAACACTCAGTATGTTCTATTATCTCTACAATTTTTCTTTTATATATTAGAGTGAANAAGGCACCAACAACACTGAATTTTAAACATATTAAAACGCTCCATTAGAGTGAACTTTTTACTATACCACACAAAAACAACCTACACACGACCATGGTTTCGTAGCATGGCTATATCATCAGGTGATAATGTAGCCATGCTACGGAACCATGGTCGTGTGTAGGTTGCTTTTGTGTGGTATAGTAAAAAGTTCACTCTAATGGAGCGTTTTAATATGTTTAATATTAATAATTACCACAAGGTTAGCCCTGAGTCTGTATCGGTGAATGTTTGCCATATGTTTCGTCAAGAAAGGGAATAAATCGTACTAAATGAAGAAAGCTGGAATATGTCTAATGTATTTTAGAGAAAGTAATGAATTGATAACATTAGAGACGAGTAAAGGAATTCGCAGCCGAATCCATATAAGAAATACGACTATAAAATCTCCAAAAATAGTTAAATTTGCAGTCTCCGGCAGTAAACAAAATTGAAAAAGAAATGAAAGAATAAATTGTGTAAGTATATGGTTTTATCTATTGGTGGCTAGTGTACGATACGATAGTGATACGAGTATTCAGATATATTATACGAGTAGCAAAGTTCCTGAATGTTGCTTCGGGGAAGGCAAATTAGGACCTAAGAAAAAATTACTTCGTAGAAATTCGATTCCTGACAACAGTTTCCTCCTATTTGTTACAAATTAAACAATAAATAACGTTTCTGTATGGTTTGGCCTATGCCAATATCGAGAAAGTAATGGGACTAATACATTATATAAATCGAAGAACGTCTATTTGTCAAAGAAATGTTAACAATTATTAAATGTTATTATATTCGATACAGGAGTCACAATCTTACGTCTTACTCTTCCCCCATAACGGTGTACTGAAACAAGAACGAAACACGAGAAAACTTGGGAGCGACGCGATGAAAACGGAAAAAATAGCTTTGCCTGATTCGTTATGTGAAAATTGATGAGATGGTTAAAGCTTTAGGTTGGATCGTTTCTTTACATCCATAAATATGGAAGATGATGATGACGTACGTTTAAAAGTTTTCTTACTGTCAATGAAAATGTTATGTGTTGTGGTAAAATTCTGTTATTGAGCATGGAGCAATGCAGTTTGTACTACGATCCTTTGATTCTTTCCGTCAAATTCTTTTGTTGTAGAGGTATATACTCTTCGTATATCTTTTGATTTACTTTCTTGGATGTAACGTAATGTAAAAGTATTGTCCTTGTAGATATTAAATTCTTAAACGGTTGGATTATGATTGGGTTAATGTTTTTATGTTCCTATCATTACTCTGAAAGACTTCAACTTCGTTTGCCCGGTCTTTAAATTTCATCATGTATTCTAAAACTTGAATTTTCCTAAAAACTAAACTAAGATCTGACAATTAAAATATAGGATATAAAAAAATGTTTCCAACTTTCCCATTGCTCCTCTGAGAAATCCGAGTAACATTTTTACATTGAGCTCAGTAAGCTGTAAGACAAATTTTAGTGGGGATTACCACACGTATTCGTCCTGTTAACATTTTTTTGACATGAATAGAATACTTATATGTTAATCTGCTTGAGGATGATAAATAGCTTTTCAAGAGGATCAGAGATATACTGCGTTATCCGGAAGTTACATAAAAGAGAACATTATTTACATACTGCTTGGATTGTACATACTATTCCCTGAAAAGCATTGTTTAGCCCCGGGCTTTGTGTCTCTGATATTGTTTAAGATACTAATTCTGAACCAGTAATTTTAAATAAACCATAAACCTTTGGGCGCAATACTGAAAGATGGTTATGGAAACGTGAGATAGCAGTATCCAAGTATATTTTGTAACGACGTTATAACGAAACTCTCCAAACATTTCTTCAACAAGAACCTTTTAAGAAGATTTTGAATTTACATCGTAAGTACCAAACCTGGTTGAACATTAAGAAATCGGGCCGAGAGAATTAAGGAGACGTATACCACCATCGATTAGATATAGGAGGGTACGTCTTTTTACAGCAAAATCAACGTTATGGACCTCCGACTCGCTGATTCTCTAACGGAAGGAGAACAGGTGCACAGATCAGTCATGTTTTCTTACCTACTGTCACCAACATTATCACAAATATGCCCGATATGTAATCTCGGATAACTGTTCCAAAAAGTGATGGCGAACCTTATCTCGGATATTTCGATTGGATCCTTAGTAATAATATTTCTATTAACACCAACCTTTGCAATGTTGCGTAAGTGGGTTCAGGTATTGAAAGTAATGAAACAGGAAGTTATCGACTTCCTAAATGTTATTAGTGATTATTTTATTATTATTATTTATTCTTACGGNCATAAAGATAAAATTCAAACATAAAGGTAAAAGAAATATTCTAATTACAGTATACAAAATATTGCTAAAATAAACTAATACATAAAACTTAATATAGATACCTATGAAACTACAAAGATTTGGGTTGTGGGGAAAAAACTCCTCAACTGAAGGTGTTTGGAGAAAAACCCACAGTTACCAGAAGGGCGAAAAAAACTGCGAAAACACAGAGGTGATAAAAGTACTATAAGTATAGATGATGGTGATATTCAACAAATTGTATCGGTACTGGTGGTATATCGGCACATTCGTCCCTCGTTGGGTGTGAACACAATGGTGAAACTCTGAAAAAAGGGGGAGAGTAATCTGGTCTATAGAATAGGTGAATAACTAATAAGTCACATATCCTTAATATGAAATATAGCAATAAAAAGTATGAAAAGAAAGACAGAGAGAAGATAAAGTATAAACGTAGTTAAGGAAACTCGAACAAAAGTCAGAAATCATACTAAGTATCTTCACTTGAAAGCTATAAGTTATAGTAATTGATACTATATAGATACTACGTGTTTGAATGAAAGAAATAATAAATCCCTGAGCATGGGGAATGGGAGATTATTCCAATATATGGCTCCCAATATGAAAACTGACTTTGAACACATATCCGTTCTATGCATTGGTATCGTAAGCTTCCCTGAAGAGCGTGTACAGTGACTATTCAGATAATTGAAATATGAGAAAAGATAGGTAGGACAACATTGGTTAAGAATTTTATGTACTAGATTAAGTGTATGGAGTTTACGTCTTGATTCAAGTCGTAGCCATTTTAATTCTTTCAACAGGGGAGTAATATGGTTTGTTCTTCTAGCATTGAAGATGAATTTAATTGATTGGTTGAAAGCGCGGTCTCACCTACTACAAGCTGACTGAGTAATTTCATTTAAAATTATGTCACAATAATCAAATAACGGGAGAATTAGTGCTTGAAAAAGGTTCTTTTTAAGCTGGAAAGGCAAACTATTTTAAGTCGTTTAAGATTATACAGGATTAAGTATGTTCTCTTGCAGATGGAGGTTACTTGTGGTTGCCAGGTAAGCGACTGGTCCATATATACGCCAAGATTTCTTACAGATGAGCTATATTCAATCAATGTACCCTCAATCCTGACTTTAGGTAAATGCAATTGGTTAATTTTATTGATAACCCTGGGAAGTCCGAAAATTATAGCTTGGGATTTTAGCGGATTTATGTAGAGAGCTAGAGATTTCAACCATGAGTGTAGATTAATTATGTCGTTATTTATTAATTCGATAGTTTTACACGCATTGTTTATGTCGGTGGATAGATATATTTGTAAATCGTCTGCTTACAAATGGTAGGAACAATGCGAAAGAGTTTCAGATAGATTCTGAAGATATAGAGAGAAAAGTATGGGGCCTAGTATCGATCCTTGTGGAACCCCATGATCAATAAGTTGCATTGCGGAGTAATGACCATTGAGGAGGCAAGATTGTGATCTATCGGAAAGATAAGACGAGAACCAAGATAACGCCAGTGGACCTACGTTAAAGATTCGCAGTTTAGCTAGGAGTATGTCGATATCTACTGAGTCAAAAGCCTTTCTGAGATCGATTAGAACTAGAATAGTTGCTTTCTTGCTGTCCATTGCCAGTTTGATATCGTCTGTGACCTTTGTTAAAGCAGTGGCAGTGCTGTGATGGCGTCTAAAACCTGATTAAAAAGGATCATAGAGGTTGAATTTAGTTAAATAATTGACTAGCTGTTGTTGCATTAGGCGCTCAGGACCTTTGGAAAGAGAAGGGAGTATATTTATGGGGCGGAGGTCATTAATGGTCGATGTATTGGAAACTTTGGGTTTGGAATATATTATAGACGTTTTCTATTGGATAGGGAAGACACCCTGAGAAAGCGAGAAGTTATAAATATGGGTTATAAATGGAGTAATTCCGGGAAGGATTTTATGAATAATGTTAATGGGAATGTTATCGATTCCGGTGGCTGAAGATTTAGTAGCTAACAGAGCTTTCTTTACATCATTGCAAGCAACAGGAATAAACTTGAATTCGGACTTAGTGAGAGGCATCTGACTAATAATAGAATTCAGAGTATCATTTTTTTCTTCAGGGGAGATACATGAGTAGCTGTTGATAAAGTGACCATTCAAATTGTCCAGTGTTGTAATCTGGGGCAAACAGAAAGATTTACTTTTACCTATACCAAGTTTTGAGAGTCCATTCCACAAATTCTTGCCGGTATTGTTCCTAAGGAGATCGTAGGCAAATTTGGCTTTAGCCTTTCTCATTTCATTTTTGACCCTACTCCTAAGTAATTTGAAAGAGTCATAATCGATTAATAAGTTGAATTTTTTGTAAAAGTTAAATGCAGCATCCCTATCACTCATAAGTGTTAAAAGTGAATCGTTTATCCATGGAGTTTGCTAGCTTTTGACGCGCCTAGTTAAAAGAGGGGCATACTCATAGATTAGTTTGCTGAGAAGATTACTTAGTACGTTAACTTTCTCCTTAATAGTATCAAATTGATAAATCTGTTTGAGTGAAAGGTTAGAAAGGGATTTATACATCTCGTTTAAATCGATATTTTTGAAATCACGATATGTAATTAATTTAGTCTTATGTTTCTTATTGTGTATTCCATAGCTTAAATATATGAGATCATGCGCAGATATGCCAGGTGTGGGTAACTGTCCATGACTAAGGACTCTACTTGGGTTGTTCACAAGAATAAGATCTAAGAGCGATCCGGAGTGCTTGGTTATAAATGTTGGATCCGATGGAAGAATGTTAAAGTTTAAGGATTTGAATATAGATGTAAAGTTTATTGACTCAGGTTTATTTATGCTAAGGTTAGTGTTAAAATCTCCTATTATTATGATACTTCATAAAGATGTAGCACTTTAGATAAAACTTCTTCAATATCTGTTAATGAACCAGCCTTCAGAGGCTGACAAACAATACAATAAAGAATTTTTCGAGATTTTGTTTTAACTTCGACCATAAGGTATTCAGGGCGATTGCAGTAATTACCATCTGAAGAGGAGATTAATTTATATTGAAGTCCACTGCATATATAAATGCATACTCCTCTTTTACCAATTCTATCATATCTGATGAGCTGAAAGTTTGGGATATTTGCAGTTGATATTGGAATGTTCAGCTTCAACCATGACTCACTAACACCGACAATATCTATTCCATTGACTGCACCAATATTTTTCATTTCGTCGATATGTGTGAGAATACTTTGTGCATTCACATGCACAGCTAGCTTTGTGCTTCAGCTATACACTTTGGGTTTTGAGAGGCTATTTTCGAAGGTATTCCGGAGTAGAGAGAGTTTGGATTCCTAGAAGGCTACCATTCTTATAAACTGACCTTCCTAGTGGACAATAGACAGTTGGAGTATTAGGAATGAATGAGCATGCATTGGCATTTAGAGAGTTCCTCATGGGGGTTGGATAGAATTGGGTTGCTAAAGGGTTCAAGTAGGAGACAGTGGGGGGTGTTGGGACAGGATGGCTGTGAGTGAGATTATTCTGCAAATTACTTTGAATCATTGAAAGAGAAATTCCTGAGGTGCCAAACAAAGAAATTAAATTTTCTCTTTCAAAACAGAGCTAGAAAGAGAATTTGAGAAAATCGCCGTTGACGATCAATTTATGACTTTTCCTTGATGTTTTTAGTGGCAATGGTAATAAAGAAGTGCAATATGCAACAAATACAATAAAGAAGGAAAACAAAACAAATAAACTTGATAAAGAAGGAAAAGAAAATTAGGAATATAATATTATTGAGGAATTTGATGTATATGGGGAAATACCGTATTTTCAGGTAAATAACATGCACCTACTGGATAACACGCATTTTAAAAATCTCTTCACCGTGATAATGTATAGATAACACGCATTTCAAAAATTTCTTCTGTGATAAATGCATTGATAACGC
>KZ309144.1:97171-111440 GCA_000376725.2 Ladona fulva | reverse complement strand
AATTGGAAAGAGTTACGAGAGGGTCTTGTTTTGTAAATGTGAACTGAAAATGCCCTATTTTCGGCGTCGTAACGAAATTCGTAATTTTTACAGTCAAATATTAAACCAACGGAAAGCATTCGGAAAGTGAAACTTTTTATTCGTACACTTCGTACAAAGTAGTTATAAGGCACAAAGTATCGCGTTAATCTTATGTTTATTAGCAGAGATATAAAATGCCAAATTTTAAATTTTTTCGAGCCATAATTTTTGGGCCGATTTTACATCATATTTTCTTCGTAGATTTTGCTTATAAAACTTTTCTTATTATTTTTTGTAATAGAACAGCAAAGGTAGTATAGGAATACCAAGTTTTGTTTTGCTCAACGGAATACTGCCTGAGATAACGTGTCTCAAAGTTTCTAAAAATCGATGTCTAACTGTAGAAGGCTGTGGTAGGGGGTCAAATGAATGACTATATCTCAGCAAATATGTCATCGATGGATGTAAAACTTGGCAAATGTTCATAGAAGATATGAAGTTATGTTCACACAAAATTTCATTGAAATTGGTGATGGTCGAGCCGGGACCGTTGTTCCACTTGACATGGCCCACCACGGGTTCGATCTTTTTTCCCGTAACGAGTTAGCCGTAGGAAAGACCGTAAATGTTTACTGCATTCTTAGTTCATATCTTCATAATTTGTGATATAATTACACCACCATAAATGGTAAAAGTATTTGGCTAAGGATTTCAGTGGGAAATTTCATTATCCAACTCAATGGAAAATTCAAAGCTGTAATTACGGCATTATTTTAGTCGAAGTGGTGAGTATTTAAAAAAAGAGAGAGAAATAGAAGGTTTATTAAAGGGAAAATATAAGATAGATATTTGAAATGGTTGAATGTTTAACTGAAAATGTAACTATGCATTTTCACATAATTATATCACAGATTTTATCCTTTGACTCTCGTGATAATTATTTAAATTCACGGTGTAAACCAGGTGTTGCGTGGTATTGCCTGGTGAAGTGACATTTATAAGTCATAGTTCTTTGTCTTTTCACCTCTCCTTGATTAATGAAATTGATAGTTTTATCTGAAAGTTAAAAAGTTTAGCAGCAATTTGGGAGAAGTTCGAATCTGACGTTTTCCCTTTTGACGTATCGCGTCTTATGCCTGGGAAAATGTATAACTAAGGGTTAGATGACTAAGCGTTAGATGTAAGAAGAGACTTGTTAGTCTCAGTCTCGCCCTGAATCAAGTCCTTTATTATTATTATTATTATTATTATTATTATACCTTTTAGAAATGGAATATGGTGTTTCTTTTACTTCGAAACTATTGGTGAAGCGTAATGCCGACGCAGAAATGTATTAATGTACCGTCTACTGCTTTTTATGTAAAGAATCGTGTAAATAAATTATAAATTGAATCGTTTACATGCTCTATTTACTATCTTTATTTTGTTATTTCTTGAATGTTTAAGATTTTCAGTCGCCTGACGTACGAACACTCCTTCTCATTGACTCCATGTCGCGTCAACGCAATTTCGCCAAATAATCTTCTAAGTAGTGATTGACTCCTCAATTCTTTATGTCTGGTTTCCGCTTCTTTTAAGGCATATGACCCCAAATTACGGCCCTTATCACGGCCCGCGAATTGAGTGAATGCTGTACTCTGGGCAGTCTCGCGATGAGACCTATAAAGGTCCTAAACATATAAATATTTAAAGATTACTGATGACTATAGTTGTATTTACATTATCTGCCTTTCTTCAAATGAGAGCTACTTCTCTTGTTCCTTTTTAACTATGTCTTCAATTTAAAAATGAATAAATAAATGCTCTTATGGAGTTAGCCCGCGCAGCACATTCTTAGAGGTCCACCCCTCAAGAAGTTTGGGGAACCCCTGTTCTCAGGGATTAAGTGTTGTAATTTAGAAAATACGCCGCTTTATAAATTCGTCTATTTTAAAGATTTTGCATGCGTTTCAAGGTGATGGTGATTCGATTTTATGATCCAGTTTGCCATCACAGAATCATTTCGTGTCATCGAAAATCGTTCAACCTGCTTCGCTCTTACCATTATGAAACTGTTGAACCGTCAGTGCGACGCTGCTTTATTTGTGGATCCTTCGCGCTGATGGCGAATGAACTGCAAATACTGTTGCGCTAGATTTGAAATTACCGATTTATATTTCTCTACTAGCTCTGGTTAGCATTTCTAGTAGCGCAACATGAAAATGATTCATCTGCTCAAGGGATGAAATAATAGTGATGTCACCTCATTCAAAAGGTATCTTAGCAAATACGCGAGTGCGTTCGTGCGTGCAAAAAAAACATATTACAGCATCCCTCTTTCATTGCACAACATCAGTATATTCTCCTGAGAATGCATCAGGATTATCGAGCCATGGTCTCTGTGAGACATTAGGAAAGTGAAGCTTAGCTTTAATATTACATTTGTGCATCGAATTCACGTTTTGGCCAATTTTAGCGAACGCAGGAAGCCGCCTATTTAGCCGCTTATTCGCCAATAATTGTATTCTTTACGGGACTATCTGAGGAGATTATGTTCAACTACACGCCTGTTTAGGTGAGTTAAACTCTTTGCTTAAAATAAAGTAATTAAAATGTAATACTATGTAGAGTAAAATATATTAAATCGATTTGATTATGGTTTTGGAAAATACATGTGGGTGATAATTTGAAGTGGGTAAGTTAAACCGATTTTATTGCTTGTAAAGCCAATAAAACCTTAAATTTTATAACTGAAAATAAAAATGCTATCAGAGAGCGAGCGTGCCTAACTTTGAATACGAAGATAGCGTTTAGGTTACAAACGTGAAAGGCTAAGTCGAAAAATTGGAGAAAATTCTAAGAAAAGCCACTATGTTTATTTTGGGTAGGTATGAGTGTTACAGGAATGGCTAAGGAGGGATCAAGAGTTGGAAAAATGCAATACAAACGTCAAATTAAAAGGCTTAGTGAAACCATGGAACATAAGATACCCGACTGAGCGACAAATACATAATTTCTTCGTTGAAACAGAGGACAGTTAATGGATAAGTATTGTTATGATTTCGGTATTCTTATATTGTTAGGTATTCTTTCTTTAACACGGCGGTAAACGAATGGAGCAATTAACCTGAGGATGTTCTCAAACTACTTCCCCTATCTCGTAATCATCATAAATGGAATGTCAACTCAAAAATGAACATTTGCATTAGTTTAATAAAATTATTTTTTATCAATATAAAAAGTTAAGATCTGAGAGTAGAATTACTTATTAAGATTTAAATTTTAATCCCACCTCATGGCCTTGAATTTCGTGAATGTCTCTTTTCCGGGGACTTTCACCGATAAAGTAATGTTACCTTCTACTGATCAATGTATTAAATACATTTATAGCTCTGCTATTGTATTGCATTGATGTAGAAATAGTTTCCAAATTCGTGAATTTTTTCTTCCTGTGCGTACATATTTCTTTATTCCGATTTTGGACGAACCCACTTTATGCGATGCGGTGCGGACGTGCGGATGGTTTTATATGCGGTCAGCAAATGCGACTTCGATAGTATTTACATGAGCGTTGCTTTCACATGAAAGTTAAGTTTTCCGCTGCTGGTTCAGAGGAACTGCAGCCATTCTATTTTTGCTTCCTTGCGGGAATGACTATGGAATGAAAGGACTCCGTCTGCGTACTCAAAGACAACCAAAATGCTGATGTAGTGTAGCGATGACTGTTGATGAAGAAACCACCACGCGAAAGGGTTGCTTCATCAGTTAGCAATTAGTGTAACGTAAGATGATTGTACCATGACCGCATCTTTTCCATGATGTCATTTCATGGTCACCTACTGCATCCGGTCGGTATATTCCCTTTTTGGTGGAGAGAGGGCGTAAGGAAATAGAGAGCGTCTACGTCTTCCAAAATCGTGAACTTGGCAACAGCGGTCGGTTATGCTTTTCCCAGACACGTGGCTCTTCTCTTTCCTTCTGTAATGCGTGACGAAGTCTCGCATCTGTTTGTAAGGATCTTTTCTTCCCACGTCTTGCTGTCTCCCACATCGTGCGCTCCCATTGCATCGCTTAGGTCAGTGTTCGTTCATCTCCGTTGCTGACCTCAAGAGAAATTCTGCACAGGCTTCCGCAGCGAAGGCTTAAAGATTCGCTCGAAGGATGGAGTTGCTTATTTTTCACTATTCCGAGCGTCGCCTCAAAGTATTTGGATTAGGTATTATGTCCTGTAACAATAAAAGTGCAATGAAAGAAGCGCCCGCGAGTCTATCCGTTCCATTCTGTGATTTAAAGTCGTGGCCTCATCTGGATCCCATATGAAAATTGCGGATCTTCACACCCCAGTTTCTTCGTCATTTACATTCTTTCTGTCTGCTTTTCTTTTTTTTCAGCTTTGTTACTGACACTGTTACTGTTATTTTAAATTTTTTAGTCGCCACTGTCAGTAGGTTTCGCAGGTTTTTCACGCCCCCCTTCACGTGGGTGTTTTCCTGCAAGTTTTTTTTTTTCCTAAGTGCAGACTTAGGTTTTTTTTTAAACCCATATAGTAGTTCCTTCTTTTATTGCCTTCTTTTTAGTTCAACTCCCAATACTTCTTTCTTTCTATGTACAATGACTAAGAGTTATATGTAAGAAAAGACTAATTAGTCTCAATCTCGCCCATAAATAAAGACGATTTATTATTATTATTCCTCGGGAATGTTAGCTGCTGTTTTCTTTGAAAAAGTTCGAGTTGGTATTTCTCTATTTATTATGGGGTAGAAAAAGTTTTTAGAAAGACCCTTATTCATTTCCTAGTCTCTTTGTCACAATAACCATCGGGAATATATTTTTAAACATAGTTCCGTTCTCTTGGTCAATTTATTTTCTTTTCAGATTTTATCCTTATATGATGATAGAACTTAGTAAGGAAAACCGCCCAACCAAAGAATTCATATATACAGGCTTGCGATTAGAAAAGAGACAGAAAGGGTGTGATCCGTTGAAATTTTAATCTTCTCCCGATTATAATGATAATGGAAACATGGGGTATTCAGAGATGTAATGGAAAAATTAAAAGAGCAAAATTAAGTTACTATGAGACGCTGTATTTACAAATACAATTATACCGCGGCTAACAAGTGACCCTCTAACGAATTTTAACTAAGAATCATTTCGCTGTTATTCGGGAATGGCTAACGAACGGTTTAGTGGATTCGCGATGTAACATGTAGCAGCAAACATGAATGACCATTTCAGTATCTGTCTGTACGTTGAAATGACCCATACTGAGCTGACATAGAGGACATCCACCAACCATAATGGGTTTTTGGGACAGCGATAAGTTTGACGTCTGATAACATCACGTTTCGGTTGAAAACTGTGATTCCAGAACGAATTATCTCCGTTAGCCGAGGTATCACTGTACAAATCAGCCAATTAGAGTGTTTGGTGTATTATACCCTCTGCCATACGTCATATCTCGCGGGATATGAATTTAATTTTAAATTTGTAAAAAAAACTAATAAAATTGACAAAACCTAAGTTTTAAATTGCCTCTCCTGTTTTTTATTGGTTTGGTTTTTTGCAAAATTTGACATTTACCGGTTTCTAACAAACAGGATTTGGTAACCGTACATACATAACCACATCGCTTCTCTCGTTTCTTGGCAATATTTACGAAAGTGCATTACAGCTTGATGTATGGTTAACTTAGTCTAAATTAACGTTGAAAAGTAAAAATTGTCAAAATAATGAAATATATGACTAAGGAGTCATTTTAATGATAAGTAACTGCTGGACCGGCGAAAAAAATTAAATACAGGGTGGTAATATTTTAAAGGGATCTATTTGATCCCCTCTAGAAAATGTTCTGCTTACTTGACGTTGAAAATTGCTACTTGCGTTATATTGGCCGCAGGGAAGGATTTTTGCAAGGAAAATTTTTCAATTCGGACCACCCAGGGAATTATATCGTCCTGAGAAAGACTAAATGAAACAAATTTCAGATATCTTTGAATGTGCTCAGCTACCGTTAAAACATTTTAATACGCATTTAATTCATAACTGATGTTAATGGCGGATATATTTGAATGGTATTCCGTGATTCGTACACTTCGTATTAAGTAGTTATAGGATAGCAAGCATCGCATTCATGTTATGTTTATTTGCAGAGATATAAAATGCTAAACTTTAAAATTTTTTTCGCGCCACACTTTTCGGGCGGAGGTAACTTCACTTTAATTCCAATTTCTCGGGCTTTATACGCCCGCGATGAAAAACCAGAATTAGGTTTTTGGAGAGATAAAGGCATGCTCTTTCTTTTAAAAATAATTTGGAAAAGTATCAAGAAGGTCTTTTTTTGTAAATGTGAGCTGAATATACCCAATTTTCGGCGTCGTAACGAAAATCACAATGTTTGCACTCAATTTTTAAACTAACGGACGACATTAAGAAAATTAAACTTTTTATTCCAACACTTTGTATACAGTAGTTATAAGGCACAAAGTTTCGTGTTTATTGTATGTTTATTTCGGAAGATATAAAATGCCAAACTTTAAATTTTTTTCGAGCCATAATTTTTTGGGCCGAATTTGCTTCAAATTTTCTTTGCAGATTTCACTCATAAAAGATTTATTTTTATTTTGTATAATAGAACAACGTAGGTTGTATAAGAATACCTAGTTTTGTTTTGCTCAACGGAATAGTGTGTGAGATAACGTGTCTCAAAATTGCTAAAAATCGATGTCTAACTGTAGAAGGCTGCGGTAGGGGGTCAAACAAATGACTATATCTCAGCAAATATTTCATTGATGGATGTAAAACTTGGGAAATGTTCATAGAAGATATGAAATTATATTCACACAAAATTTCATTGAAATCGGTGATGGTCGAGCGGGGCATTTCTATAAAATTCGTCCACTTGGCATGGAATGCCCCTACGGTTAATAGTAGTTTATATTATTAGCAATAAGTGTGACGTTAGTGTTTTCCAATATTCGTATTAGTGACGTGTCCGTGCTAAGTTGCCGTTGTCAGTCAAAATTTGTGTTATATGAAATAGAAACAGTTTTGAATGCTAAATAATTTCTAAGATTATAAGTAATTGTTAGTTCAAATATAATACGTTTTCTATCTTCACAAATATCTCTTAGGTTGCGTCTTCACTAAAATCGCTTTCAGAGAAACTCGAAATAAATAGTAGCAACTTAACTAGGGGGTATTAATTCTTTATTTAGAAGGCATTGAGTAAGAAATCTCTCCGAAGTACTAAGTATCAATTTTTCAATGCAATTTTATTATCTTTTCGATGGTAGTTTCCTATGGAAAACATTGCAATTGGCTCTCTTATGTCACGTTATAAACGGACATCTCTTCAACATGGTAATTACCGATTCTCCAAGCTGCAGATGGTGTAACCAAAAAGAGGAATCTACATCTTCTGACAGAGTCAATGCTCGGCTATTGCCAGGACACGGCTCCGTCTCATGGGAACCCTCTTTCAGGAGCCCAGGGACATTAGGGATTTACCCATGGGGTGCATCTTGGCCTTTTGTGAAGCCATTGGACTTCATGGGTAATTTCATGTTATGGACCAAAGTGCCTTTGGCCCTCATTAATGTAGGGACACCGCCATCAAGTCACGTTATACACATCTTTAACATTAACCGAACCTTTTTCCTTATATTTCTCCTTCTTTCTATTTACATAATTATACGTTATCTTTTTCAACCCTTATTTCGTTATTATTCAACGCCTATAATATATACAATATATTTTCAATATTATAGGCGTTATACTTTTCAACCCTTACCGTACGCCAATTCCTGGGTGATGTACAGTATAGGTAGTTCAGTAACCTATTTATAATTTTAAGAGCTACAGTTCAAGAAATATCTTGGAATTTTTATCAAATTGTGCCATTTTTCTGCACAAATCCTAATGCAGACGAGAAGAGAAGGGTCGCATGTGTGGATAAGAAATTTTTGTAGGCCGTAGAAAATCATTTTGGGAAAATTCATAATTTATTAATAGTGTTCATGTTATACATAAAGTAAAAATTAAGTATGTTTGTTTGTATATTTTTATTTTAATATTTTTAGTATATTTTATGATTGATATACTAAGATACCTTCTTTTCTTCCGAAAAATAATAATTTTCTTGTGAAATGTACTTCTATCGAAATACTTTTAGACAATATACCAGTGGTGTTGTTCGTGTAATCGCAATTTAATTGAAATTTTGATTTACTTCAATTCAGTAATTGAAATTTGCAATGAATGCTTGGTTTGTAATGTGGTGATGGTGATGGTGGCGATCGATCTCCGAAGCCGTTTTAGATCAAATATAAAAAGTTTAAAAAGTAAAATATTCATTTTTTCGTGATTTATGAATACATATCTTAAGGGTTAGATGTAAGAAGAGACTTGTTAGTCTCAATCTCGCCCTGAATAAAGTCCTTTATTATTATTATTATATTGACAGTATAATGGTTAATAATAATAAATTTCAATGCAAAAGTCAATTACTGAACTCTTAATGTAATAGTCGTAATTCATTTAGTATTTGCCGTATTTTGTTCCAGTTTCTTGGGTTGTTTCTCAAATATTTCGTCGCTGATAGTTTTAAATAATTTTCTCTCCAATGAGATGAATGATGATGATGAACGCCGACTACAAATTACCCAATTAAGATCCTATGGAGCGCTCACTTAAAAATCTACTCCTAAATAGATACTGTCCAAAACGTTTATAAAGCTCCAATTCTACCGAGGAATTTATGTATACTTTGTTTCAGTGACAGTCCGGACGAATCTAAACTTAAATGAAGATTTAGTGGTTTAAAAACACTCTGTAAGCCGTATGTCGGCACGCGGAACTCCCGTTTGCCTCCAAACACAAGTTCCGTCAGCCGAATACGTCTTTATTCAGGGCGAGATTGACATACGGCTTGCGGTGTGTTTTTTAAACCCCTGATTCATTAACAGCCGTAATCCAGTTTCTCTTTTCTTTCTTAAACCAAGAGTTCGATCGACTTCTCGAGGATACCGTTACAAAGTGAAAAACAGTACCATGTCAGTTAAGCCTCATATTCATTTTCCCTTTCGCGATGATGGATTTCCGCAACATCCGCAGCCACATCGGTTGAACTTGTTTTCTTATATATTTGGAAGAAATAAATCGACTTTCTTTGGAAAGTTTGGGGAATAGGTATAAATTAAGAGACCATATTTACTCAAGGCTAAGTGAAACAAATTCACATTAAATGCTATATTTAGGAATCATTAAGATTTATAGATTTTTGTTTTAGAGTACTTTTCAATCAAAAGTATTTATCTATTTATCATTATCATCAGAAGTGGAACGAATTATCAGAAATTGAAGTTTGAGTTTTTTTAATTCCAAAGAATCGCTTTAATATCGGAAATATGGAAAAAAATTCTCCTAAACCGATTTCGATACCAAAAAGGGCTCCAAAGCAAGATAACAAAGTGGGCAGCGCGTTCGACTTTGGTGAAAACGGTCCCGTGGTCGATTCCTGGTGCATGGGCCTACATGCGAAATGATCAAAGATGTCGAAGCACTTATAAAAATACTAATATTGATTATAATAATACTACTCCGATACCCAAAAAAGCTTCGATGTATACGATTCCGATTAATTGTCCCATCACTACTCCGGTTCTATTTTCTTTGAATGATACATGTGTTCCATTTCTTGTTAATGGCGAGTTTTTACTTGATTACTTCTTGTGGAATTAAATGAGTCTTTCTGTGTGCTACGTGAACCCTATGAGCCCCCACTCCCCCCTGGCTACGCGCCTCTGTTTCTTCTCTTTCATGTATCTTTGGATGAAAAATAAATGCTATGGTCATAGGGGTGCTTCATGGGTACACAGATCAACACAAAACAAAAAATATAGAAAACTCAAGTACAAAATTTAGTACCTGAAGCGCGTGCGATCGGTGTATTTGCACTAATCCCAACGCTTGGTAGAACCTCCTTTTCAAAATATTTCAGTTATCGTATTTGCATGCACTCATTAATATTGGAGATTGTCATTTCCTCTATTTCTTTATGAATGTCCTTGAAAACAACTATGAAAAAATATTTTGCGTTTAATTTAATCGACATAGTGTTCGTGGACTCATTACGAAGTGTGGGAGAACAGCAGTACCGCAAATTCTTACAATAGAGAAACGTTTCTTTGGTTCGTCAGTATTAAAATTTCCCCCTGCCACACGCCGAAAGTCAGCTTGCAGAGTATTTATGCAGATGTAGATGTACACAACCTACTCCTAAATTTCATCTTTTATTTACTTTTGGTTAGCTAATATTGTAATTACACTGGAGGCTGAGGATTCGGCTAAACAGAAAAATCATCTTTGAGTAGCCGCGAACTTCTCTCTCGCATGGGGGTGGAAGGTTTTGATAGAGTCATTACCAATTGTGGAAACATTATTTTCGCCCAGAAATCCACGGCATTTCTCTTCCTAAAAATTATTATCTGTGATGACAGTACAATTATCTTTGTCCTCCTTGGATATAATCAGATCTTGCTCAGCGGTTTGTGTGTGGAATTCTGTGTAAAAATACAAATCTTTCCTTTCTTCAGCAGTAACTTGGGGTTTACTACACTCTGTTTTGGATACAAGAATTTATTAATTGGAATTGAATCAGAGGTAATTTTTGTTAAAAAGTCTTACAAACGCTTATTCATCCAAAGGACGGACGGTCCCAAAATGGACGTTTTGTAGATTTTTTAATAATCTAGGTGGGGTCGTAAAGTAGTTGAGCCTTAGTGAGCCCGCGAACTTCGTCAGATTGAGAGCATCCCGTTATATTTTTGAAATCCTTTTCGGATTCGGCGCCTTCCTTTGTTACTTCATTTTGGTCATTGATTACTCTAAAATGAATAATGTTTAGACGTTTAAAAATGAATAACGAATTGTTTAACTACAGAGTTTAACAATGCCGTCACAGATCACAGATTCTATGCTTAACTCTGCTCTGGTTTTATATTTGCTGATTCGTACAACTTCAGTTAGCGTCGAAAAAAACACTGCCAAGTGACTTTTTAAATGATTTTCTGCTCAGAAACTGAACTGATGACAATGATATCTCTCTATATGAACATATAATAGAATCGGTTTCGTCAGAGAGATGGAGAATAGATAACTTCGCGATATCTTAATTTTTCCTACACAATTACTCTTTGTAAACAAGAGAGTCTAAAGGAGGCCCCTTGAGGCAAGGCGGGAAAGAGTACTGCGATGCAGATAAAAGTAAACGATTGTTGCCAAATAAGGCAGTCGATGGGGTTGCGGTGCAGTAGGGGCAGAGATACCAATTTATTTTTTTAAATGTCGCTAGATGAATGTCACTAGATAAAACGTCTCTGAACTCATAAGAGTACGCAGAGGAGAGTGGACATAAAGTGTGATGAGTCACTAAAATAGAACAAGTCGCTAAATCTAGAAACAAAATCCGCCTTATAAGCGGTTAGAAGAGCGTCTAAAGGGGTGTTTTTAGTGTTTTTTGTGTCATAGGGAATATAGCGCGTAGTAGGTGGGACAGCGGCGTAAGCGGGAGCGTTTTAAATGTGTTAGATTATATGAGACGGCCATCCAGGGGCCCAGCGTTGAGGGAACCTTCCCCCTGTGTGTTAATTCTTCTTTGACATCTTCCATTATATTTTCAGAATTTTATTTTACAAAGTTTCATATTTTTTATTAATGTATTCATTTATAGAAACATACATTCCATGTGAAACACTTGATTTTACTTCACAAATCGTTTGGAATCCGCATGCTGAGCTTTTTTAGCAGATTACTTTTAATTAATTTTACCTATTTATATTTATTTATTTACAGTTTACCGTAATTTTTGTGCTAATGATCTCGTAGATTGGTGCGAATTGCAGCAATTCCATTTCCTCGCTTTTGCAGAAGTCGAATTCGGAGGATATACCTTCTTAAAGGTACCTTCTTAGGCAAACACCTTCCGTACGAACGTATTCGCTAATATTCTGTTATTTCGCCTCATCTAGGGGCCAAGTGGCGTAATCAAATGTGTGGAGGCGGACGCAGCTTCCTCCATTAGACAATCGAATTAAAGACAGGAAACGGATAACGTCCAATGTCGAACGAAACGGGTTGGTTGATACTTTTTCTAAACGTTCTCGTTCAATTACTTAAACAAATACTTTCATCAAATACTAAAGGCAATGCCTTGTCGCCTCTCTTTTCATTGATGCTTCCTTAAGATAGAATACGATGTCAAATCCATCTCCTTCTCCATGTTCTTGAAGAAAGAAGCTCTGGGACGTCCTTTTGGTTTCTTTCCTACAACTTTTCCTTCAATTATGTTTGTTAGGTACTGTTTATGCCTAACTACTTGTCCAATCAGTTTTGCCTTTTTTGTTTCCTATCGTCTTTAAAATCGATCTATTTTCTTTCACTTCTTCTAAAACTTTTTCATTACTTTTTTTTCTACCCAGCTTGTTTCCATTAGCTTCACCCAAATCCATATTTCCATTGCCTCAAGCTTAATTTTTTCTGTCTTCCTGATGGTTCACGTCTCGCATCCCTGCAACAACACACTCCAAACAAACGTTTGATGAACTTTTTCTTGGTCTACAAGCTTATATAGTTATTAACTAATAGATTCTTCTTGTTTTGAAATGCTTGTTTCGCCAAGGCTATTCTTCTCTTGATCTCTGTCTCACATGTATTTTCGTTGTTAATAATACTCCCTAGGTAGGAAAAATTTTCAACTTGATCTAAGGTAATGTTGTCTATTTTTATGTCAATTTTGGCATTTCCTTTTCTCTTTTCTATCTCCATTGTCTTGGTCTTTTTTCTTGTTGATTAACAAGAATACTTTTATATGTATCCGAAATTCATTTAAAAATCGGAGTTTGTGCGTCCACGGGCTCGAATGGGGGCCGTTGAATTGAGGCTAATCGCTTTCAACTTCACTTGTGTACTGCCTATTGATCTTGTTATATTTTAACGATGTATTAAGATCTGCTTTTGTTTAATTTTGTCTAATTTTGGATGTACTTGTTGTTTCGCCTGCCTGATAACTTCTCCAATATGGCACACCGTCCAATAACTGTGTATAATATTGTTGAGGGAACACACCACTCCTCTTTCATACCGGTGAATATGGTTTTTAATTTGTTTTAAAACTACAACTTTTGTACTTTGACTAACTTTTCCAGCACAACATTTTTCCACTCGTGAACTAATGTAAAATCTTCTTTTTGAGAATCGTCTTCGTTATTTAATGTTTAATACACATTTCAAATGAATCATCGCCGTTATAATCACAATTTGGGTTCCGGGCCATTCTACGACAAGTGGATCAACGGTCCCCGCTCGACCATCACCGATTTCAATGACATTTTGTGTGAATATAATTTCGTATCTTCTATGAACATTTCGCAAGTTTTACATCCATCCATGAAATATTAGCTGAGATATAGTCATTTGTTTGACCCCCTACCGCAGCCTTCTGTAGTTAGACATCGATTTTTAGCAAATTTGAGACACGTTATCTCACGCACTATTCCGTTGAGCAAAACAAAACTTGGTATTCTTATACAACCTACGTTGCTCTATTACACAAATCTGCGAAGATAATTTGAAGCAAAATCGGCCCAAAAAGTTATGGCTCGAATAAAATTTAAAGTTTGGCATTTTATATCTTCTGAAATAAACATACAATAAACACGAAACTTTGTGCTTTTCGTTAGTTTAATATTTGAATTCGGGTGGATATAGAAACTTTCCTAGGGTGACGATAAAGTGAGTGGAATTACTGTATCTATTTTCTTTTTCACTAAATTCTAGTGAAATTACTTAGAAATAAATTAAAGGCGCAAAACGTTCCTATTTGGGGGGGACCGTTTGAACTGTCTGTCCCGCACCCCTCATTATTACTGCAATGCCCTGCTTTAATTTTTTCGATATTTATCGATGAGGGTTCCGTAAGCCGTCATCCTTGCCTTGGAGCCCTTTACATTGAATGTAGGAGTGATTTAATATTTCATGGTACCCAATAGTCCTGGCGCTATCTTAGAGGTTGTGAGCGCTGTACTTATTATTCGGGAGAGGACATGCCTCACCAACGTGCCTTTCGTAAGAGGACCACTTTACACTCTTCTAAGGATTACTTGAACTTAAGAGCTTAAAAAGCACATCTGTGTTTACAGATGACTTTGGACATACGGGAGAAAATGCGGAAAAAGTTTTTTCCAGAGCGAGGGGTAAATCTGTATTCGGC
>KZ309144.1:24690-79644 GCA_000376725.2 Ladona fulva | reverse complement strand
CCTGTTTATTACGAATACTTCTACAGTTCACTACGACTAAGTTTATTTCTTCGCAAATTTCACTCTTGATATTACGGCGTAAATTTGAACTAAAATTACTAGAGTTATCTCTGCGTAACGGCTTTACATTTCTAACTGATTCTCTCGCTTGATTTTTAATTTTATTAACTTGCTTGCCTGTCATTAACTGCGTGATTCCATTTCCATTTGAGGCGCTAACTTCTGAACCTAAATCTACGTAAGGTGGCATTGATTCCCTATTGTCTAACCTAAAAAAGCCCTATTTTCTTTCTGATCTTTCTTGCTGATACCTCTGCCATAAGCAATCTCACTGCTCGGTATCTTTTCGTAGGTGTTAATTGCGGCATGTCAATTCCTATATAGATCACACGTGCACCAATCACAGATGTCAGCAACTGACTAGCAATGAGAGTGAGATTTGGCGCTATTCGTGACAAATTTTATTTACACAACAAAAACCAGGCGTGGTACCTATGGAAGAATTTTCCTAATGAACATTCAAAGAAAGTGTTCTGTGACCTAAGAAGGATAACCAAACGCCTCATAAAACGTGACTATACCGATCATGTGAAAGATATCTGTGACTCTATCTCGTCAAACCCAAAGAAGTTTCGGTCGTACATTAATAGTCGAAGGCTAAGCTCTAAGCTCCCCGACGAAGTACATTATGGAACTGCCTCGGCTTCTGGTGAACATAAATCTAAGTTATTCTTAAATTTCTTCTCAGATTGCCTAACTAATCCCAATAACACTCCTCCGAACATCACTCCTCGAAATCCGATTGCTGCTATTGCCACTCACTCACTATCTCAACTCCAAACCTCTCCTCAGGAAATTCTTCACTATATCTCAAATATCTCTCCCCACCGTTCTCCTGGATCTGATGGCATACCCTCTATTTTTATCAAATCTTGTGCATCTCCTCTCTCCATCCCATTATGCTTGATCTTTAATCGATGCTTCTCCACAGGTACTTTTCCTACACAATGGAAGGCAGCCAACGTTATTCCAATCCACAAATCAGGTCCCAAAACAGAAGTCTCTAATTACCNAATTGAGTCATATAAGTTGCCCAGCAGTCAAAAAAACGTAGATGTTGCGAAAGATGATGGACGGAAACCTGAGATTGAAGTAAATGAATGACTTTATTACTTCCAGAATATATACATGCTATTATTATTATTATACACACATTCAATAAATTTCTCTGTATGTGTGTTCATAAGTTCGCATAGTAACAACAGACTAAGTACTACATTATACTAACCAGCTGAAAATCCTGTCAGGTACCTGCACACTGTATGGCTTAAAAGTTGAGCAGCAATAAAGACCCTTTTGATGAATTTTTCTGTGCCCCTAGGAAATGATAATAATTTCAGAAAAAATCGGCTCATATATTTACGTGCATCTTTTAAAAACCCGAATCACCACAAATGCTGAGAAAGCCAACTTTTCATATTGTTACAAGATTAAATTGTGCCAATTGTGCATGATTTGGTAGGAAAATGCTTACGATGATAGCTCAGTTGAGATATATCCTTAATAGTGTACTAGCTGCTCTCATTCCTAAACACAGGAAGCCCATATATTCATATTCTGTTATCCTGTAAAGTGACAATACGTACATAGTTAAGAGTCATTCACAATATAGATGATGATATGTAAATACAATTATGACACACGAATGATGTCATTATTTTCCTTCGTATAATGATGTATTTAACGTTAGAGATATCAATTATTATCTCTCTTTATTTAATAATCATATCAAAAGATAGAACAGCAAGGTTTGTCCCGGCTTCACTATCTTCAGAACGAGATACAACGTTTTAGTAAAGGTTATAGTATTTACCAAAATTATTATACTTACTTTAGCTTCCTTTCAGGAAATGTGAAGAATCTGATCTCAAGTTGATCACTTACAGAAAATCAGCCCAAATATGTTTCATCTTTGAGTAAAATTGGTCACTGAAAGAATCGTGAACTTCAGACGAGTTAATTATGCCTGATTCTCTCTCAGCGTTCAAAGTGTTTCGAAACTCAAAAACCTGTTTCCTCATTGGTGGATTGGTAGAGAGAGATAAAATTCATATCATTCTCCCTCTCGCACACGTGACATCCTCCTGACTGAAGGACAATGGCGGCATAACACCAGTTTGAAACAAATGACTGCCCCCTGGTGCGTGACAACTAAGTGCCTGCGACAACTGAGCGCATCTCACAATTAAACTTAACCTAAAAACTATTTTATGTTAATTTTAACAATCTGACTGATTGCATAATATGTAGAATACTGTTATAGTGAGTTATCTCTTTGTTTAACCACGGATGACGGCAGTATTTGCTTTAAATGTCGTCGGCAGTATTTACGTCAACACTTCGATATATGTGACATAAATTCTTTTTACATGGACTTAAAGACCCTTACATGACCAATTGAGCGCGTCTCACTACTTCAATTAACGTAAAACTATGTTTTATTAATTTCTGACAATCTTATGGATGGCATAGGTTGTCAAATATTGTTATAGTTTTACGCTTCTGTGTTTAAGAGATGTAACTAACTGTAAATGTAAATGTACTAACAGTTTTTGTTAATGATCTATTAAATTTTGTCAGCAGCATTTCCTTTGACCCTCAAATATATATGTTGCATAAATTCTATTTGTCTTGAATTTAAAGACCTTTAATCCCTTATTTCAACATTCTAGTTTTATTAATATTTACTTAGACTATAGAAACAGTGATACATAATGTCTATAAAATATTATTTGATTTCATTTAAGGACATCTCACAAGTAACTCATAGTTATTATTATATGTGATATATTTTCCGGGGTAGCTTTTTCTATAACATTATTACCGGTATTACATTGATTGCCGGGCGCCTACATTAAAACAAACCATACTCAGGTTTAGACTCGGCAGATAGATAGACTAGTCATTTCTGCAGTTACCAGTTTGTCAACAAGGTTAACAAACTGGTAACTGCAGAATGTAGGTGTATCATGCCTATTTCCACTCTGTTTTGAAGTATGACATCATTATCTGGGGAAATACCCTGGTTGGGAGGCAATATTTAAAACACAAAAGAAAGTAATACGCATTATGAAAAATTTGGGGTATAAAGAGTCTTGCAAGCAAGCCTTCAAAAGCAATGGCATACTAACGTATTCATGCACTTACTTGTATGAACTCATGTGCTACGTCTGTGCTAATCTTGATGAGTTGNTATGTTTAGTTGCAGAGATATAAAATGCCAAACTTTAAATTTTTTTTCGCGCCACTATTTTTGGGCGGAGGTAATTTCATCTTTATCCCGATTTCTCGGACCTTATATGCCAGCGATGAAAAATCAGAATTAGGTGTTTAGAGGGATAAAAGCATGCTCTTTTTTCTAAAAATAATTCGAAAAAGTTTTGAGAGAGTCTTTTTTGTAAATGTGAGCTGAATATACCCTATTTTCGGCGTCGTAACGAAAATCGCGACATTTACACTCAATTTTTAAACTAACGGACGGCATTAAGAAAATGAAACTTTTTATTCAAATACTTTGTATAGAGTAGTTATAAGGCACAAAGTTTCGTGTTTATCTAATGTTTATTTCAAAAGATATAAAATGCCAAACTTTAAATTTTTTTTGAGCCATAATTTTTTGGGCCGATTTTGCTTCAAATTTTCTTCGCAGATTTCCCTCATAAAAGATTTGTTATTATCTTGTGTAATAGAGCAACATAGTTTGTATAGGAATACCAAGTTTTGCTCAACGGAATAATGCGTGAGATAACGTGTCTCAAACTTGCTAACAATCGATGTCTAACTGTGGAAGGCTGCGGTAGGGGGTCAAACAAATGGCAAATTAATAATAAAATTCAACCATTTCACTCAAACCGGTTTTGATCGTTTATTTGAACGCTGCAATTCTTAATTTTGAAGGTATGTACGTACGTATGTATGTACCATTACTATGTTCTGAAAGGAAAGGAAATTGGAATACGTTATTTAATGAATGAATGGTTTTAATACACTCCCTTCTTAATCCGTACCTCGGCAGATAGAACTTTGGTTTGAGAAAATTCGGGAAGCTCCTGATTACTGGTTATTGAGAATTAGGCTGTATGTATTTCGGGAACAAAGCTTCCTTCTTCATCTTCCCTCAGGGGCATTCCAGGTCAAGTGGAACAATTTTAGAGAAATGCCCCGCTCGACCATCACCGATTTCAATGAAATTTTGTGTGAACATACTTTCGTATCTTCTATGAACATTTCCCAAGTTTTACATCCATCGATGAAATATTTGCTGAGATATAGCCATATAATGATCTATTAAATTTCGTCAGCAGCATTTCCTTTGTCCCTCAAATATATATGTTGCATAAATTCTATTTTTCTTGAATTTAAAGACCATTAATCACTTATTTTAACATTCTAGTTTTATATAAACGCTACATAATGTTAATTGTTGCACGTTTCGCTACATGTTGTTAAATGTAGATGACGGTTTTTTCCTAAGAATCTCTTACGGTTTCTTTATTCCCACACTTCTTCTAATTTTTCTTTTCTCTTTAATTAATAACTGTATAAAACACGACGATGGGGTAAATGGAAAAATAAACTTTTAGTCTCAATCTCGCCCAAATAAAGACCATTATTATTATATTCATATTTTTGTGCACGACGGACGTTTATTTACTTCTGCCTCTTAAATTTATCTCTTTTATTTTTCGCAGCACATCTGTCGCATGCTTGTTGCTCCTGTACAAGTTTTTTCATAAATATCCATCGATTCATAATACGTGCAATCTGCAATTTATCGTTTAATTTCAAATCTTTCGGTTTAAATGAAATCTCATAGAAATTCGTTAAAAAATCAGAATCAATTTATTGGTCGTGCATCAAGTGTACGTTTTATCATGTAAGTGCCTTAGGCTTTTTATCTTTGGAATTGAAAGTTACTATGGAGGAGTTAAAATCCTAGTTAGTAAGCAGAAAATCTCTATGAAAGAATTCTATTCCTCGAATTATTCCGGAGTTTATTGTAAATCTCCTTAAATAAATGAAAACGTCCCAAACAATCTCCATAAAGCGAGTTAATAGAAAGAGTGAATCTATTAGAGAATCTATTAGAGTAAATCTATTAATGGTTTGACGACTCCTACTTTTGATCTTGAGTTTGTAAATGAGTTATTCATTTGCTCCAATTCCCGGAGTTATAGGTGCAAACTTTAGTGGATCACGCCGTAATTTTATCACCGGAACCGAAACTTCCGAATCCGATCTCCCTGGGATCTCAATAAAAGTTAATCTGCACGAACATGTCAACTCTCCATAAGGGTACGAAAGACGGTGAGTCGGATAAGCATACCGGAGACAAACGTCGTGACGGTGCGGAAGTCGTTCAACTGGTAACAAATCGCGATCGTGCGTCATTTCATGTTTCAGCGGACGCTATCCATTCCGATACTCTTTACAACCCTTCATGTTTGCCTATTAATATTTCAGTAAATATATTTACCTTTTTGAAGCACTATAATAATATACTATAATAGCACTATAATCACTAGTTGATACCCTATCGAATGACATAACGAAAAACCTCATCGACGGAGAACTTCACTTGAAGACTGATTGACTGTTTTAAACGTAGTTTTCGTTATTGANTAATTTTTCCATTTATAGTAATAAATCATTACAATTAAAATGTTATATAAGAATGAAATGAAATAAAATCGTTCATCTGAGCCTACTCCTACCAACTGTCAGACTTTTTCATTATGAATACTTCAGTTTAAAGTAAAAAGAAACTGAAGTAGCGTTCACGAAGACGAAGAAATTGCACCACTTTCAGCACCTTTCATCTAGCTTCCAAGAATGTAATACCAAAACTTTCGTCCTTAGTCTTCTGTCACAGGTAGAACGAAGAAAGTACCCGTTATTCCGCGCTTATTAATAGCGTGCTTACTTTCAAATTTTCTATATCTCAGAGAAAGTTTTGGTAATCGAAGCAAAGTTTTGCAATAGCATTTGAAAACTAATTGTTGCCTGTAGCAAAAAGTTCCCGATTACTTTCATCGATCATTAAGAAGTTGCTATAGTATTGTAAAGCAATTTTTTCCTCAAATGGATAGGTGTACGTTTTCACGAGTTACCAAAAAATTAAACGTAGGATAAAATGTGCTAAAATTTGGTGCTTCTTTTCTTGGCTGAATGTTTCATAATTCAATATTTTTCATTCATTAATTATTTCTCCCAATCTAACCATTGCTGAAATAATGAATTTAGGTGATNCCGTTCGATAGGTTCTGTTTGATTTCCAAATAAAGTTTTGACTTTAAATCTGTTTTAAAAGGTTAATAATTTTCCTATTTATAGTAATAAATCATTACAATTAAAATGTTATATAAGAATGAAATAAATAAAATCGTTCATCTGAGTTTAAGGAACTACTTTGACTTTTTCATAATGAATACTTCAGTTTGCTTCTGTTAAAAAAACAGTAGCAGTGTTCCCAAAGACGAAGAAGTTGCACCACTTTCAGCACCTTTCATCTACCTTCCAAGCATGTAATACCAAGACTTTCGTCCTTAGTCTTCTGTCACAGGTAGAACGAAGAAAGTACCCGATATTCCGCGCTTATTAATAGGGTGCTTACTTTCAATTGTTATATATCTCAGAGAAAGTTTCGGTAATCGAAGCAAAGTTTTGCAATAGCATTTGAGTACTAATTTTTGCCTAAAGCTTCCGATTACTTTCATCAATCATTAAGAAGTTGCTATAGTATTGTAAAGCAATTTTTTCCTCAAATGGATAGATGAACGTTTTGACGAGTTACCAAAAAATTAAACGTAGAATAAAATGTGCTAAACTTTGGTGCTTCTTAACAACATTTCATTGTTCCGCGGAAAATTACGAAGAATGATAATTCTTATATGAATTTCAGTTCTGAATGAATTTATAACGTGTTCAAAAATCATTGGTTTTTGATTTTATGAGAAGAATTCAATAAACCCTTGACTCTTACTTTAATAAAATCAATTATTACTAATATTTACTGACAGAAAAAGTGACCTAGGTGTTCCGATGATATTCATATACAATTGATAAAGTGTTCCATCCGAGGAAAAGTTTGAGAAACTCTGGCCTAATCTAATTAGCTTTTGGGTAACAAATGCCATTTCAGGCACAGGTAATCATGCCATTCCGTTCATTTATAAAAGATATTGCTGATGTAATTTCAAACTGACTGGTCATAATTTCACAAGCATTTTTGTGAGCACCTGATGGGTCAACTTTTTTGATGTTGTGCTTCAAAAAGGTAAATATATTTACTGAAATATTAAAAGGCAAACATGAAGGGTTGTAAAGAGTATCAGAATGGATAGCGTCCGCTGAAACATGAAATGACGATTTTATTGAGATCCCAGGGAGATCGGATTCGGAAGTTTCGGTTCCGGTGATAAAATTACGGCGTGATCCACTAAAGTTTGCACCTATAACTCCGGGAATTGGAGCAAATGAATAACTCATTTACAAACTCAAGATCAAAAGTAGGAGTCGTCAAACCATTAATAGATTTACTCTAATAGATTCTCTAATAGATTCACTCTTTCTATTAACTCGCTTTATGGAGATTGTTTGGGACGTTTTCATTTATTTAAGGAGATTTACAATAAACTCCGGAATAATTCGAGGAATAGAATTCTTTCATAGAGATTTTCTGCTTACTAACTAGGATTTTAACTCCTCCATAGTAACTTTCAATTCCAAAGATAAAAATCCTAAGGCACTTACATGATAAAACGTACACTTGATGCACGACCAATAAATTGATTCTGATTTTTTAACGAATTTCTATGAGATTTCATTTAAACCGAAAGATTTGAAATTAAACGATAAATTGCAGATTGCACGTATTATGAATCGATGGATATTTATGAAAAAACTTGTACAGGAGCAACAAGCATGCGACAGATGTGCTGCGAAAAATAAAAGAGATAAATTTAAGAGGCAGAAGTAAATAAACGTCCGTCGTGCACAAAAATATGAATATAATAATAATGGTCTTTATTTGGGCGAGATTGAGACTAAAAGTTTATTTTTCCATTTACCCCATCGTCGTGTTTTATACAGTCATTAATTAAAGAGAAAAGAAAAATTAGAAGAAGTGTGGGAATAAAGAAACCGTAAGAGATTCTTAGGAAAAAATCGTCATCTGCAGGAAAACACCCACTAGATAGGGGGGTGTGAACAACCTCCGCAAACCTACCGATGGTAATAGCTAAAAGATGCGAAAGAACATTACACGAAATAAGGAGCGAACCAGTAGATACTCTAGTCATTCAAGTATACATGCCCACGTCAGATGCAAAGGAGAGGAAGTGGAGGTAGTGTATGAACAATTATCACAGGTATATGAAGGGAATGGAAAGGGAGAGGTGAGAATGGGGGACTGAAATAGTGTCATAGGTAAAGGCAGAAGAGATAATGTGGTGGGGGAATACGGTCTGGGGAACAGGATTGACAGAGGAGAGAAAAAGCTGGAGTTCTGTGCAGAGAACAACCTATGGGTGGCAAACACATGGTTTAGTAATCACGAGGGGAGGTTTTACACCTAGAAAAGTCCTGGGGATAGAAATATATACCAAGCAGACTATTTTGGTTAATCAAAGATTTAAGAATAGCGTAAAGAATGCCAAAACCCTTCCAGGTGCTGATATAGACTCAGACCACAATCTATTCATTGCAGATCTGAAGACAAAACTGAAGCACGTGAAAAGGAAAAGAAGGGTAGAAATGAAATGACACGTAAGGAAGTTGAAATCAGAAGTACATACACTACAACAGTGGAAGAAAAATTTCGAACACAAGAAAATAAAAAATGTGTTAAAGAAGAGTGGAATGATATAAAATCTGGTATTATAGAGGTACTAGAACAGGAAGTGGGGTGGGAGAGAAGTCAAAGGAATAAGAAAGAATGGATGACTCAGGGAATGATAGACAAGATGGAAGAAAGGAGAAAGTGGATGTGATAATACAGAATATGGGAGAAGAAAATACAGGAAACTAAATAACGAACTGAGGAGGGATACAGATAAAGCTAAAGAGGATTGGATGAAAAGGCAATGCCACATAATAGAGGAGCTGGAGAAGGCTGGGAAAATAGAAGAAATGTATAAAACTGCAAGATGTCTGACTAACAAGGAGAGGCCACGAAATATGCTCCGCCGATATGAACGAAATATTTTTTTTATGATAGAGGAGATGAAATTTAGTAAAAATAAAACGGGGTTCTTGCAAATGGGCCTTAGTTTTCTTTTTAATACATTATTTTTTTTCGTAATTTTACGCGCTCAATTGTCGCGCGCTCAATTGTACCGAAACCAAGCGTGGGACAATTACTTTGTTATCTAATTTCTTACGAAATCTTTAATAGTACTTACCAGCTTGTAAGCTCATGTGNAGTTCAATAAACAACAATGCTGCCACTTCAATAACTTTTAAGGTCCAATGTCAATGGAGTGGATGGTTACAACAGAATAGTACCAGCAAAGATTTCAAATGTAAATATGAGGCATCAAGAAGAACTTAGGTTTTATGGTGTATTATGGACATACTTCAGGAGCATCCTTGAGTTTTTAAGATTTTGAAATTTATTTCCTCTCAAGAACCACTAACTGCTGGTTGTCAGTGAAAGTTAAGTAGGAATAAATTCCATAGAGAATTTTAATAGCTGTAAATTTTCTTAAATGAAAGGAAGTTAAATTGTTCATTGTTGTTTGCAATTTACTAAGTATCATGAACAATTTTGATCTAGAAATGAATGTTTGGGTGTGATTTATTTTATGGCTTTAGAAAATCTTGTTTTAATGGGGTTTGTGCTTTGGAAACTGCAGTTTTTCTGCATGACATGGAGTATAGTATTTTCTGTATTTTTATTAGAAGGGACTTCTTCCCAATTTCAATGTTTTTCTTGTATAATGATTGATTAATGCCATAATATGAATGAAAACATTCTAATGATGTTAATTCAGACAATTAATTTGCCATTTCTTGATTCCTCCCATTGGAGCAGCAATAAGTTGATTGCACCCTACCCACACCAATACATTTGTGCATATTTTTTGACTAGGGGATAAAAACAGGAAATTGCTATTTCCAAGCCCTCACTAACAATTATGAAGCATATAGTGGTTGATTTTGTCAATTTACTTTAACTTGTGAAGGTTTTCATGGGACTAAAAACTTTTTAAAATAGAGGCAAATGTATTAATTACCAATTAATTCCGTGTCATTAACGAAAACTACGTTTAAAACAGTCAATCAGTCTTCAAGTGAAGTTCTCCGTCGATGAGGTTTTTCGTTATGTCATTCGATAGGGTATCAAGAAATAAATATACTTGTTGTACTAGTGTCGATTAGGAAGTAAATAATGTAAATATAATTAAAGAAAATGAAAAGAAAACGAAAAACAATAATTCCAAACGGAGAATACACGGGCGAGCAAGGATGTGTATTGCGGGGTTGCCTATGCTCAGATTACCGATTTTCAATAAACTATTGCAGCGAAACTAAGGCCCATTCATACGAAAGCCGTGAGGCTTTTTCAGTGCTCTACTACCAATACCACCACAAAAAGTTTCATCAAAATCCCAGAAAAAATCTGAGACGCTCCCCTTGTGAGTACTGAGCTCGAGCATTTGGCAGAATAGCGAAGATCCTGCTTAACCCAATGGCGAACCGACCATTAGATTACTTAGGTATGATAAGCTAAGGATTTTGTACTTCGTGTAGCTAATTCACATCGCCTTTGACCTTATCTTTATTCTGATGCATAGAATAAACAATCCAATATGAACGGAATAGTTGTATGTGATGTTATGAGTTGATGCTACCACATAATAAGCATGAATAATTTTTGTAAATTTTCATTGAGAAACTTGTGGACTATAGTTTTTATTCATAATTCCTTTGTTTATTCATTAAATATATGGTCTATTAAAATAAAATGCCCTTCCTTTGACTCATGCATAAATGGTGTAAGTAATCAAAGACAAAAATTGCAAATAAAAAGGACATTGCCATATTTCTCTCGTTGTGTATTTACATACCTAAATATTGATGACCTTGACATTAGTATTAACAGATCCTGAAGGATTCAAAAAACCATTATAGTTGCTCCTGATTAGTGCACCAACTAAAAATTGCAAGAATTAATTGCATACTGTTTACCTTTGAGCTTGTCCTAAAATAATTTTCTGTTTAACTATAAGTCAGAGTGACAAAACCTGGTTATTATTCCTCAATATTTTAAACTAATAAATCACTTGTGAATGATTTCCACAGCTATTTGGTATTTTGAATAGGTAGACTAGCATGCAATCAGTGAGGTGTTCTCTTTTGACCATTTCATCATTAACATTGTTGTAATCATTCAGTATCTGCTGAGAATAGTATCATGTGGTAAATTATTATGTATGAACAACATTAACAGAGCAACATTTATGATATAATTCAATATTTATATGATAATTCAAACAAGAGCTTAATGAAAGTATGTACATTCATTTTTAGTGATGAGATAACAGAATTGATAAAGCTGAAATATGACAAGGAAGAATGGACTTGAAAAAAGTCTGACGGGACCGGGAATCAAACCTGGGTCTCCCAATTGCCAGTCGGGTGCTCTGTCCATTGAGCTATCCCAGCAGAACATTTCTCCAAGCCATTCGGGAGACTTTGTGGGCAAGGACTTTGCGATTTCGTCCACATAGTGGTATCGTTCAACAGCTCAACAGACAGAGCACCCGACCGGCAATTGGGAGACCCGGGTTCCATTCCTGGTCCCGTCAGACTTTTTTCAAGTCCATTCTTCCTTGGGATTTTTCCTGGGTGCACACTATCTTGCGCAAAGTCACCCTTACCCGTTTTCCTGTGGCTAAAATATGACATTATTGGAATTAAATCCTTAAATTCCTTTACCCTTAAAATCAGATTCTTGCTCTTATATGATACCATTCTTTCTTCTTTGAATATTGGCTTAAAGTGTATTTTAATATCAGTAAAATAATTTAGATTGGAGAAAATTAATTAATTAAATTAAATAACATGTAAAAAATATAAAAGTATGGATCATATACTCATAAGCATATTACTTGTTCTCAGATAGAAATGTGGCCTTCATTTCTGTTCAATAGATCATTTTTTTCTGTTTAAATTTTTCTTTATTAATTATTGTTTTCTACGAGTATTTTTGAAAACTTTTCTGGGTTCGATTTTCAGGAATTTTTGTTTGTCCTTTGTTGTTTCTAATAATTTTTTCAGGGAATTTGTTTTTGATGATAATGCAAGTATTTCTAAGCCATAAAATCTCTTATGCTAAAGTAAGATTACTTTCATTACAATGATCATCAGGAATCAGGTGAATAGCTATTAAACAGTATTCTTCTGTTAGATTTTCCATTATTATTCATATTCCTAAATGAATTGAACTTGTAAAAGAAACGTGCATTGGTATGTATTGTGAAACATTGTCCAGGAACCTTATTACATTTGTAAATGTTCTCAAGATGCCATTTTCCTTTTGCAAAGAGTTACAACTTTTATTGTGATACTCCAGTTGCAATTGGCAGTTTTATTATTTAGAAAAAAGTTAATATCAAGGAAACCTTTATCATTTTCTCATTGATATGTTTATTTATGAAATTTAAAGCAGAGATTGGAAAAACTTTACCACAAAGACAAAATGTTTTAGTATCAAAACATTGGCTAAAAAGGTGTATTTCCCTGTTGCAAGGAAGATTAGATTCCATCACGGTCTAGATAAAAAGAGGTTCTCATCTATTCCTACCCTTATGTTTAATGCTAAATGTAATGAAAATAATCTCCTATCACAATTTAATATACTTTATATATCATCATTTTGGAATTATGTCAAGTTCTCAGTAGAAATTAGTTGAAATTTGTTTGTTATCAACCTCTTGAATCCATCTAATCATTCAAATCAGGGTTTATAATAAAAATAAATATTATTATTGAATAATATTATAATCTTACTGTACAGACCACATCATGAGTTCAATAAACAACAATGCTGCCACTTCAATAACTTTTAAGGTCCAATGTCAATGGAGTGGATGGTTACAACAGAATAGTACCAGCAAAGATTTCAAATGTAAATATGAGGCATCAAGAAGAACTTAGGTTTTATGGTGTATTATGGACATACTTCAGGAGCATCCTTGAGTTTTTAAGATTTTGAAATTTATTTCCTCTCAAGAACCACTAACTGCTGGTTGTCAGTGAAAGTTAAGTAGGAATAAATTCCATAGAGAATTTTAATAGCTGTAAATTTTCTTAAATGAAAGGAAGTTAAATTGTTCATTGTTGTTTGCAATTTACTAAGTATCATGAACAATTTTGATCTAGAAATGAATGTTTGGGTGTGATTTATTTTATGGCTTTAGAAAATCTTGTTTTAATGGGGTTTGTGCTTTGGAAACTGCAGTTTTTCTGCATGACATGGAGTATAGTATTTTCTGTATTTTTATTAGAAGGGACTTCTTCCCAATTTCAATGTTTTTCTTGTATAATGATTGATTAATGCCATAATATGAATGAAAACATTCTAATGATGTTAATTCAGACAATTAATTTGCCATTTCTTGATTCCTCCCATTGGAGCAGCAATAAGTTGATTGCACCCTACCCACACCAATACATTTGTGCATATTTTTTGACTAGGGGATAAAAACAGGAAATTGCTATTTCCAAGCCCTCACTAACTATGTAAAGGATTATTATATAAATATATAAAAAAATATTCTTTGAAACTTTGATATGAAAGTAATTTTAACATAAATCAGGACTGATTATTAATTAGTAAAAGCATTTAAAAGGTTGACTTTGGAATAGTTCACTGAAAAATCATTTTATTTTCAAAACCAAATATTTGTGGTGAATTTCAATTCATAAAGTACTCAAAATCATAATCAGAATTGGTTTACTTCAAAAGTTAAGGAAATCAGAGGGTTTGGCAACCTGTACTCTTTCTAGCTGTTTGTAGCAAAATGTGCAGCCGTTCCAGAGTAATTACTCTGTAAGATGAAATCAGCCTGCGCTTCAAATATTAATAAATTCCTTTAATTGATAAATTTAGGAAGTTTGATGGTCTGATTGCTGTTTCTGTACCAATTTTGTCATCCCTTATATATTCAATTAATAAGTTTTGTTTCCTTTTTTGGTTGAACAAATTTATGGGACTTTTCTTGTGTTGTGATTTTATCAAATCATGTTATAATTTTTTCAAACCTCATGAATAGTAAATGTATAGCTATAGATTAAAATTTTAAGTACTGGCAGAGTTCAGTTTTTCAAAAGTATTTATGTAGTATATTCATTAATATATAACCTCCCTTCTATTTTGTTTGAGGTTTTACTGAATTTTTCTTTGGATCTATGAATACTATCAGATTGAAAAGTTGTCAAGCCTTTTATATTTCTTAGTTCAGTTAATGTTTCACATTCTGATCCAATCAAGTACTCTTTGCAACAGGAATACTGCAGTTCCAAAACAATCCTCCCATGTTCCTCTTTCAGAGTATTTTTCCAGATGTCACTAATTAAGAACTGTGTAATAAATTATTCCTGACATTCTCTGATTTTGTGAGAATGGTGATATTTAAGTTTGGTTTGATTTACATTCTAATGATGTATTTGAAGCCTTTGTCATCTTCATGTACTCCCAATGTAAACTAACATTAATCATGATAGCAATTATTTTCACGTTCATTTGATGTGTTGCTTGTGATATTCTTTAAAATTGATTGCAGTTGGCAGTTGCTTGGTAGTTTAAATCTTGTTCTCATCTTATTTCAATTGTTTTATGTAACTACCCTTGAATTCTAATTTTTAAAGTCTATTATTTCTTATTTTTCATGATTACTCACAATTCTCATTTAAATTTCATTTAAATAAGGAATTGTAAAGTTTCTAGAGCATTCTAAAATTTCCAGAAATGTTGATTTAACTCTTTGATGCAAATTTAACCCTTTATTCCCCCCCTTTAGAAGCCTAAACGGCTTGAAAAATTATATTATGTCCTAAGGCAATTAAATTGGTTAAAAAATAATGACTGTTTTCTCATATTTCATAATTTTCTTTATTCAGGTCAATTTTTGTTTTCTGTACTTGTATTCTCAGTGATCTGTCTTTTCAAAGGTTATGCTCAGAATAATTTTCCCTTTGAATTATTCTGAATAAAGCCATTGAAAAGATATAGTTCACTGAGAATACAAGGTCATAGGACAAATATGGCAGATGCCACAGCTACAGGAAAATCAATTGAATATTTGAGCCCCAAGATGTGAATTTGGAAAAGAATGCAGGGCAGAAATTATGTAGATACTGAAAATTAGGAGAATTATGAAATATATCAGAAAATCAATCAATGGTTCAAAATCCTTTTCCATCAATTCCAAGTATCGCAATTTTGAGTATGTTGTACAGTTCCAGTTAGATCTGAAGATCTATACAAGATACTGGGGAATGATTGATAATTGATTACACCATAAAATCAAATGAAATCCAAGAAATTAATGAAACTGATAAACACAATATGCCAATAGAGGATAGAAATGTCAATCCTGTTCAAGAAACTACTGCCAGTAAGAAAATATAACCATTAAATACTTGCAGAATTTATGTAATCTGAGGGATAAAATGTACCTATTTTGTTTTAATTAAAATTCTCAGTTAATGTCAAGTGTTTTGTAGAGGAACAGTTTTTATGAACAAGTACCCTTTTAAGTGATACTTAATCTTTTTCTTCAATGATCTGGAATGAATTCCCTTTTTTTCCATAAAAGTTGTATAGATTTTGCATGATTTTTTACGCACAACATTGTCTGGCACCTACTTACATACATTGCAGAATTACATGTACATTTTCCTCAATTTGTACTGCACCGTTTCCTTACATTCTTCTTTTGACACATTAAACTTTTCCTTCTATATAACCAGATAAAATTTTTAGCCTTTTTGCCTACTTTAGCTACAAAACATCATATCCTCCCAATCACATAAGTCATCCACCACTTCTTTCCTCTCACAATTAATGTTCAAGTCACAATCTTTTAAGACAATCATTTTGTTTAGCACATCAGCCTTGGTTCTTACAACATCCATACTAAGCTTTATTTTATATGCAACAGCAGTCACACAGTAACAACTTACATAACTCATTTTGACAATTCCTCGTCACCATCAATCAATAGCATCTACATGTAATGCTTCCCAAACTTAAAAAATCTTTTTTCTCACAGTCATCTCTTGCATGTCTATCCATAACAGTTGGAGGAAATAATGTAATATTACAGTATTCTTTTTTTAATAGGAAAGTTTAATTTGTCAGTAGGTAGAGGGTATTGGCATTGTCAGGACAATGACTGATCAGAAATTCAGAGCTGTAGGATTTGGTCTAAATACTGCCACATTAAAAAGTAACTTCATATTGGTAAAATTACTTATGAAGAAAAGTGAAATTAAGACTTTCATTCACCAGAAAAAGTCAGGCTCTTTGGAAATACTCTGAAAACTTTTAACCCAAATTATAGACTGAGATGTGAACAACAATCTTGTTTCAGAAAAGGCTTCAAATTTAAAGTTCACTTATGGGAGAAAATATTACCACAAAGAGTGAGAGAAAATCTCTACAGAAGGAAAATGTAGCAGTAACAGTGTGACATAAAGATTGAGCTCTGCTTTCAACGAGCAGCAAAACAAAAGCAAAGATGATTGTGAGTTAGACTGAAGGAAAACAAGTGAAGAAGATGTAAAATCACAGTATTTGAACAACATCAGTGGCTATTTACACCAACAGGTAATGTGGACAATATAGCAAATGCTATTATGATTTTCAAAAATCTCTATAAAATGGTGGAAATATTTCTTTTCATACATTTGTAACAAATACTGTGACAATGAAAAGGTGTATCTTACACTGAGAAACTTCTCCTTAATTTGTAGACCTCACGTAATTTGCTCAAATACATAAGATCTGCTTTTCATGGAAAAGATATTATTTGAGGTTACTTACATCACTAAAATCTGTGGCTGTGAAAAAAATCCCTTTGCCTCAAATTGAACCAAATAAATACCCATTAATTAAGATAGATCAAAGAAAAAAGATATTAGCATGGTGTAACAAATATTAAACCCTTTCTCAAAGGAGCAATAAATCATCCTGAAAAGGTAAAAACTGTGACTAGCCCTTATCTTTCTCAAGGTCACCAAAAAGAAAAGCGGCTGAAGATTGGAAACTAAAACCTAAATACTTACAAATGTAATTTCTGGAATTTATTTCATGAAAAGTAAAGCTTTGTGGTAGGCATTTCTTTACCTCAAGAAAATGTCTACATTATGAAGTGTGTTAAATTTAAAACAAATAAGAAGAGATGTTCCAAAGAAATTTAAAATAAGGAAGAGAACACTTCAGTGAAGTAGTAAACTGTTCATGAAGAGAGGTGACTCAAACCCATATTATAAATTTAAAATGATAATAAAAGAATTTTCAACAAATCTGTAATTTATGTTACATTCCTAGATACTTTTATGTAGGATATAACATTCACCACACTTTGTTTATCTCTTTTATATTTCTATAAAATTGCAATTAAATTTCAAGTGTGGTCTGTTGGACCTCACATCACATCACTGTTTCAATTAAAAATACAGTTAATAAAATCTTTTTTCCATTAGGTTTAATCATGCAATATACCAACAGATACATAAAAGGTATTAAAAGGCTGCCGGTTGATAGTAGTAGTAGTAGTATTGTTAAAAGTGCTTCGACAGCTTAGGTCATTTCGCACATGGGCCCCCACCGGGAATCGAACCCGGGACCGCTTTCATTGAAGTTGAACGCGTTGCCCACTTGGCTATCGGGAGCCCCTGCTGGTTGATGTAACAATATTTAAAAGAAAAATTTTTTCTTTCAAAATTTTCACTGCTTTAAAGTATAGATTTATAATTAGAAATTTATTCCTATGAACATAAAACTAAATTCAAATCTAAATAAGTGGATAACTGATGAAATGTTTAAAAATTTAAAATTTCATTGAAAATAACATTGTCAGTTTATAAATATTAAAAAAATTGTGAATGTAAATTACAAGAATGGATGGCTGTTTGTATAAATAATGTGCATTTTCTTTAATGACTGAAACTAGATAAAAACTGAGAAGCAAAAAGAAATTTTTATGAGTTTTCATCATTGCTGATCACACAGAGTTGATGTAACATGATTGCAGCAAGAATTATCCACCAACTTTAAGCATGTACACTTAGATCATTCATGGAAAACAAGACGTGGAATTTTTCAGCAGTAGTGAAACTATAAAATTCAGAAACAAGGAAATTTTAAAATAACCCGACTCATATTTTTTCAGCAAAAGGCTTATTGATCATTTGGTTATTCAAAAGCACAGCAGAACTTCCTATTACATCAAATTCTACAAGTTTTACTCATTAAGAGTAAGGTACTAGTTATACTAGTGAGAGGAATATATCAGTTTTGCTAGAAATCAAGTCTAGAAGTACGGAGGCAAATCATTAAGACATGTATTTGAAGCATACTCTAATATGATAGTGATACTCTGACAATAATGGCTGCAGAGCAAAGTAAATTGGAAGCAATAGAGATGTGGTGTTATCAAAGAAGATGAAGATCAAATGAATGGTAGGAATCACCAATAAAGAGCTTGAGAGAAGTCTGACAAAAACTCAGAGAAGAGACAAACTTAGTGGATAAGTGGATTTCTTAGACAGAGAAAGACCAAGAAGGGGTTACCAAATTATTAATGACATAAAAGTTGCAATTTATGTAGGAATGAAGTAGTTGACTGAGAAGAGAGTAGAGTGGAAAGCTGCAGCAAACTTATCTTCAGATAAATGCCTGTTGATGATGATGTTTAGTTAGACAGTAAAGAATCAATATCTAACAGTAAATAATAGATAACTTTATAAATCACAAGTCTAAATGTATTAACATTGTGTTCAGCCAATGCAATATTCACACAATTATGCAGCATTGAGCATACAAATCTTTTTTGTTTGAAACTGTTATATATTCTTCATGAGTATGCCTTGAATAATGATAAATGAATATTTCTATGCTAAAGTGTCACTTTTGAGAAAATCAAAAGCCTTTTTAAAACTACAATTCAATTTTGTTTGCCATTCACAAGTTTATTCACTTTCAAGGCATCTGCATGCTCCCAAAACAAAATTAGATCTTCCTCCCAACTTCTATTCAAAAGTCTACTGATGATCGATGCATCCAAGATTTGATTTGGGTGTACCAAATTCAGTGCCTCATTTCAAATTGTTATATTGCAAAGAAAGAGGATTTTATCCAACTTTTTGCAACATGTGATCAAAAAAGTTATTGGAAACATTTAATCTTGAAATACGGTTTCTATAAGTGCATATGAAGCTTTAGAAGGTTATGGAACTGTAAGGCATCCCTTCAGTGAAAATTTTTCAAGAATATATTTCTTTTCTCTTCACCATCTGAATTATAAAGTGATTGTTACTAGTTGTGCTTCCAACTTACTTGATTTTTAAGTACTTCTGTATTCTGGTAATATTTATCAAGCTAGCTATTTTTATCTTGAATAAAAACAGAAGACATGATGGTAATGAACAATTATGTCATTGCTATAAGCACAACTTGTAATTGTTCAAAAAATATTGATGAGAACAACAATGAGAATATTTGAAGAACATATGGTTTTAAGCAAGAAAATTGGCTTTTATAAGCAATGTAAGTCAGCTTACCTGTCAGCTGTAAATTTATACAGCTTAATCTTCAGTTAACTTCAAACAACCATAACTTAAATAGACAGTTTTGGGCTAATGAGAATCCTCCTCTTTCATTGAGATGAATGGATAACACAATTACAGTTTTTGATGCCTACTTTCTTATTTATAAAAGCCCTATAGCTCCAAGCAAGGCAACACTCTCCCAGAGGATGATATTGCCCATGAGTTAGTAGCTTGTTTTTAAATGAGTTGAATGCTCAATGAAAATTACCAAAGTCCTTGACTACTTAAAAATACAAATAAAATACTGAATGACCAGGACTTGGTGGTGATTATGATGGAAACACTTGTTACTTTTATATCATTTTTATATTTAATCCATTAAAAGTACAATACTTAACTTGATCGCCCTAATACTACATTGTGATCACCCTAATATTCAGTTATGCTCTCCTTATCTGGGGTGAAATTCAAGACAAATTTTAATTCAAAGCCTTAATTTCCACCAGAGGTTTTTAATTTTACATTTTCTTTCTCTAAATGATTCTGTACATAATGAATCTTTTCTACAAACCAATGAGAATATATACAAGTTATTACTCCAATTCATTATTCCAATGATTCTAATGAACTACAGGTACTGTGAAGATTATTCCAATGTTTAAGCTGAAGAAGAATTTTTTTGAAAATCTACCAGAAGTGCCAAAGAAGGAAGTTGCTGATTCCTTCACCTCAAAATCAAAACTGATGCACTGAATACTAAATTTGATGCTATAAGGTATACCTAAAAGGAAGGATACTTTGTTAATATTTAACATTCTTACAGCAGACGATGAGAAAAAAGAACTGTTTTAATTTTCTTCAGATATATAATTTAAGTGCTAGAATGGTAAATGGTATTTGGAATGAGTGTATTTACAAAAATTACACCATTATATGCTGGGGAAAATGTAATAAGTTTTCTAAAATATTCTTCAACTCTGTATCTCCAAATTAAATAGCCACCTGTTGTTCACCTAGACACAAAGTTGTTCATTCAAACATTGCCATACAAAATGTGTTCCTGAAGAATATTTTATTCTTTCAGTTTCCGAAAATATCATTTAGTCCTTAAATTTTCAAGTAAAAACTGTTGAGAATAGCTTTTCACTAAATATGAGAGAAAATTACAAAATATTAAACGGAGAATTAAAATGAATTTTCTTGGGATAAATGACACTTCTGAGACCTGATGCAAATAAAGTTAACCCTATCATTCTGAATGAGAAGGATGTGTCGCGAATTTAAGTTAACAATACTCAAGGACACAATTATAAGGTTCCAACAAATTACTTTTCCATTCCACAGTGAATCATAAGGTATATGTGCAGAGCCAAGCCATTACTGCATTATATGCAGCATAGACAACCATTTCTATTATTAAAACAACATTATTTGTTGTTTTCTGTGGCATGGTTCAATGAATTCCCAAAAGTAACAATTTGTTAATAGCCTATACATAAAAGGAGGGAATCAATAAATATACCAAATACTTGGCGAAGAATTTTATTTCATTTTCAATAAAATTCGTTTTCTCAATGAAAAAAGGCATAGAGAATCAACTACAAAGATCTCTATTGCCAGGCAGTAAAATTTTGGTTTAGATGAGAGTAATAAAAAAACATGTTCACTATCAGCGACAGGATCCTAACTTACACGTAAAAGACCTTCCATCAAGGGACTCATACTCTCATGTTGCTTTCAGTTTCTTCCAACCACAGTCGTTAAATTTTCATTTGACGTTATTTACTATTTACAAACGTGTGAAGAATTAAAGACAATTTTTCGAACTTCACAAAACCATGTTCTCCTTCTGTTCCTCAAAGGCAGTCTGTTTTCTTTAATTCAAGATCTCAGAGGCAGAGGCACGCTAACCCCTAATTGCACACTTTTCCTAAAACATAAATAACACAAATAACCCATCAGCTAGACCTCTTCCTGCCAATGTAAATACTGACAGGGAGATCAACAAATATGTCAGTCCATAACATGAGCCCATTTTCAATTCTTGAGGTGGACTTATAAAATAAAAAAATAGCATTGGTTTATAAATTAAATATCTTTGGGGAAAGGGTGGGAGTTGAAGGTGAGAATGGTTCAGAGCAGTGGTGAGCAAGCTGTGTGAAGGGCACTAAATACTTGAAGGATAATAAGCAGATTTTCTCTTATGGTAATGCACGTCCAAATTTCACCTCTTCAATGTCAACAATTTGCACTTTGAGTACATGATTTTAGACAAAATCATGAGTTATGATATAGACGCAACTTCCTCAATTATGCAATCCATTCCTGAAAAAGTGAGAGTGAGAAAGAATACGAATACCTCAATACCTGCTCAGTGCAGTTGAATGAGGCAAGTATCAAAGAGACAGATGTCTTAAAAAGAGAGTCAGCAATGGCCCCTTCATCCAACATCAGTACAAATGCAGCTATTTCCTTCTGCATCTTTCTTACTAATCTGACCAAATCTCGCATTTATTAAATGGCATTTTATATAAAAAGAATATTCTTCATTTAACAGAATTGAGAACATGGAAGTAAGAGATCAGTGAGAGTACATGAAAGTGGCCAAATCATGGAAGAGACCAATCTATCTACATTGAAAGAGTGATTGGAACCACAAGTTTCATCTTTGGGAGCAGCATAAATGAAACATAAAGGGTCTCGAAGGATTTTTTTTAACTATCATCCAAAAAGCAAAATTGGTGAACTTTTTTCTTAAAGACCTTAACTTTTAACTGAAATTCATACAATATACCAGAAAGAAGAAATGAGATCTACTCAGTTAAGAGAGGAAATTAGTTTACCGTGTCAATCACTTGAGATATAGAGAATGTCAATAAAAATTATAAAAAAGGTTATAACATTCAAAAAAACAAAATAAGCTACATGGAGAGCATTATTTCTTGTCAGAAAACATAAAAATTGAGTAAAGGAATAAAAATATCAGCATTAGGAAATGAATTGGCAGCATGACCTCAAGTGATTTCCAGAATTCTTCCTCTTCACTCTGAGAACTTGACTTTAATGAAATTTTTGCATCCAAAATAAAGAATTGACTGGTTTTATATGAACTACAAGTTAGTCTCATTGTAAACATTAAAGAGTGAAATATTTTTAAACCAAGAGATTCATAGTATAGCAGTTGCAATGCAACATTTGTCATGAGTGGAATGTGATAGGTGGAAATAAGAACAAAATTAACACAGACAAAATGCAATCCTCAACAGGATAAAATGATAGCTTTAAAAATATTCTTGAACTGATGACATCCTTTGAAGAAAAATGCTAAAATTTTCACTGACAAAAACAAAAGTAGAAGTAACGTGATGAAACACACTTCATCTGCAACTGTTTCCTCATAAATGTCTCCATCAATATTAAGGAATGGTTTATCGGTCAAAACATACAACTCTCTGGTTAAAAAAGCAAAAAATCAGGCTATTGAAATTGCTAAATAACAAGCTAGCAACATGAAAATAGTGAGAAATGCCATTTAAACCATACAAGAAAGCATAGGCTTAAAGCATACTACAAATGAGGGGCCACACACATTAAAAATTAAAATGTTATGAAAACTTCATTTTAAGCTTAAAAAGGTCTCTTAAAATTTCTTTTTATATGCAACCAAGAAGCTAGTAAGAGCTACAGAAAATCATATTCCTGAGGAAATTCAACCTCTTTTCATTACCTCTACCTCTCTGAATACTGAAAAATCGGAGCCTTGCTAGGGAAAGATGCTAATATGAAGGTTAAATTTGTACGCTTTGAAATCTTCATGGCACGAACAAGTTGGGTTGGTGCCCTGTTGATCAAACTGTTGATGATTCCTGGGAGGTTTCAAACTGATGAAGAATGTGGCAGCTTTTAAATGGATCACATATTGTAGATTTCTGCTACCTCCACTCCCTGCCATTTTTCTGCTGTCCTAAATGGACTGTGTACGAGTTATGTTTTGCACCAAACGTTTCCCCCACCAGGCTTCCAGATCAAAGGCTTTGAAATCTGCAAACACATTACATTCAGTTATTAAAAGAATTACATAAAATGATAATTTAGCGTTCAACATGGAAGTTGCAATCAGTTACAGTATTGGTGTCCATAATATACAGATCAATGAACTTTCTATCATTAAAACTGATTCTTAAATATCAATGACTGAGAAACACGAATACATATTTCAAACTTCTATACGACCAGAACACGCCAAAAAAACCTGAGATTAGTAAACACGGAAATACAAAGAAACAAATACATAAGATAATAAATAAAATGTCCATAACAGAAACGGGTTGATACCTTACCTTTCAACTGAGGATTCGGTTCCCGATCTTGGTAATAGGTTACTGATGGAGCTGCTTTGGAATAAAATAGAAAATTTGATTATATTTACAGTAAATATTCAAACAACAGCTATGAGTCTCATTTGTTGTTTCTCACCTTTACTGCTTTCGGATCCATTTTGTCCTACATGTTCTGCTTCTCTAGACACTTTATTCCATGCTATAAATAAAACCATAAAACGCAAAATTAAGCAACAACTCCTTCCAAACAGATCTTCATCGAAATTGAGAATGAAAGAATATTGAGCTTACAGTCATAAATATACTTGATTAATTCTTCATGCTGGGGACTAACATTTTCTTGCTGCATTCTCTGGCTACTCAGTCTTTTCCCATTCAATGATTGCAATTGAGGTTTTGTATAACTATAGGAAAAATAATATAAATTTGGAAGGATGCATAAGAAACAGCATTTTCTTAATTAGCACACGCAAGATATCTCATGATGCCACTGTCACTGGAGGTAGATACTGTTAATCAAGTAGATCACAATCAATAATTACCTCATTTCAGCTAGAATATCTTCCTATAGAAGATACAAATCGTTCAAAAGTGAAATAAACTTTATCTCCCAGTATATCCCAGGCTAATGATGTTTGCAAAGCCATAAAACTGCAGCTTTCTAGGGAAATTTTAATGTAAAACTGTCTAAATAAATATAAATGTGACTGCCTCCTAAATAAATAGCAAAATCTTTCGCGAAATGAGTTGTTTACTTTTCCACCCACAGATGTTTATTTTTTCCGTAAGTCTGGCTGTCACACGCTTAGTGCAGCAAGCTGCAAAGTATCATGGGAATTTTGCTCGGTGGTTGTTTTCTGATGACCTTGAAAAAGAAGATCTTAAAGACAACTGCATTTATTATTTTTTGTTCTGAAGCTGAATTCTAACATCGAAAGCTGTATATTTTATCAATTTCATTGAATAAATAATTAAAACGGTCAAAATACGTACTAAAAGGTAGATGCACTTTCAAACGGTAGGTTGTCGCACTGCTGGTGTAGTGGTATCATGCAAGATTCCCATTCTTGCGACCCGGGTTCGATTCCCGGGCAGTGCACTTTTTTTTCTGCTTCCATTTCATTTCAACTTATAACTTGGATATCGCGGTTACCGTTTTTATCAATAACCTTTGAATATCCCAAAATTATCGAGTATATTCTCATTAAAACCGCAGTTCTGTTATAAATATCTGTATTTGAAAAAATCTCTTGGGGCAGTGAGCATTTTGAACCAAACAACTTTTAATAATCCCCAAAACTTTCTATTTTTCCTTTCCTCAGTTTTCCTCAGCTTTTCCAGAGTTCTTGACATGTATTTCTGGATTTTTTTGCAGATTGTAGCCAATGGAAGATTAACATGATCCCTGAATGATGCCTATATATTTCAAGCTGTAAATCTTTTAACTTATTGAATACTAGCTGAAGTGCCCGTTGATTTTCAATGGGAAGAATAAAAGGGTGATTAAATAGTATACCTATTAGTACATAAGTGAAAATAACATCCTGCATCTTAGATTAGTCTAATGGGACAGATTATCAAAAACAAACATTTACTAATCAAAGTTAGAAGCTGAAATCTACAATCAACAATAAGAACGTGAATTTTTATGGCATTTCCTTCTTATGAAATTTGTCTCAAGTTAATGTGCAAGTTCGCAAGATTTTCAAATTCTGGTTCTGAGAAATTTAATTGAAAAATGTCTCAAGAGTCCAAACTGATAGAAAAAAAGTTACTCATTCATCTCCATGAACACATTACAGTGCTAGGTATGTTTGTTGCTCTTGCAATTGATCCCTACAAACTGTTCGAGGTTGTAATAGTTAAAATCTCGGAAAAATTTCCTCCTCTACATATCATCAATTGTTTCCAAATGGGCCTTCATATCATCAATTCTTGCCATTGATTATAAATGGGCCTAAATACACTATGTATTCTTAAAGGAAAATGCATAAGCTCGGAATCAGTAATCACATTGGTAGTCAGTGGGACAGGTCGTTTACAACCTCGAAATTTCGCAAAATATTCATATATTTTATCTAAATTCTCACAACTTCGAATCAAAAGATATATTCCATGACAATGATCTGTACTCAATTTCTCTTCTTTTGGTAATTATTTCGATTTTATACGACTATTCCTACTACCTAATTTAATTTTGCAAAAGTCTGCAACCTATAACATGGAATTTTAGATGTATTTTTTATGGAAATCTATCTGAACAATCTTGGTTCAAACTCAGCAGTTATGGAATAAAAAGGTGACAGTACTTCCTTCCAAATCTCAGAGAAGACTTATGCAAACTTTGACACAAATCGGACAAACAGTGTGGACTCCAATCTCAGACAAACAAACCCACAGAATTTCTGCTTTATATATATATACTAGCTGAAGTGCCCATTGATTCTCAATGGGGAGAATAAATGTCGGATTAAATATAGTAACCCTATCGAATCTTAGTTTAGTCCAATGGGATTGGTTATCAAAAAAAAAGTTTCTAATCTAAGTTCGAAGCAGAAATCTACATTCAAGGATAAGAATGTAAATCTTTATTGAATTTTGTTCGTATGAAACATGTCTCAAGTTAATGTGCAAGTTTGCAAGGTTTTCAACTTCTGGTTCTGATAAATTTAATCGTAAAATATGTCAAGAGTTCGAATTGATAAACAAAAAGTTACTCATTCATCTCCATTAATTCATTGCGGTTTTTTGTGTTTGCTGCCCCAGTGATTCATCACTACAAATTGTTCATGACTTTAAGAGCAAAAATCTCTGAAAATTGTCCTCCTCTTCATCTCCACAATTGCTTTTAAATGGGCCTAAATACACATGTATTCTTACAGGAAAATGCATGAACTTGGAATCAACTATCAAGTTGGTCGTCAGGAGGATGGGTTATTTACAACCTCAAAATTTCACAAAATATTCGTATATTTTATCTAAATTCTCGCAACTTCAAACTGAAAGAGATATTCCATGACAATGATAAGAATCTGTACACAATTTCCCTTCTTTTGATACTTACCATAATTTTATATGACTGTTCCTTATAATTTAATTTTGCAAAAGAAATAAAGTCTGTTACCAATTAAGTCGAACTTTACATGCATTTCTTATGGAAATCTAACTGAACGATATTGCTTCAAACCCATGCACAGTTATCAAATAAAAAGGTGACAGTACTTCCTTTCAGATCTCAGAGAATACATGTACAAAGTTTGATGCAAATTGGACAAACAGTGTGGACTCCAATCTCAGACAAACAAACCCACAGAATTTCTGCTTTATATNCTGTGATCAAATCTAATAGCCATACTTGTTTCAAACAATTTCTGACTTTAATTAGCATAGTAAGTAGTGAATTTGAGTAACACAAGGTAATATTTTGCCAGAATAGTATTGGCAGATAGATTTTGTAGATGGGATTCCTTTCCTTTTTCACGATTTCATTGAAAATCACTCCCTTTTTTTAACTAAAACAAGTAATGCAATATTTGTCATCATTTTTATAAGAACTGTTATTAGTATATTCTTGTCCGACAAATTACAAAAATTTTTTACAAATGGAAGACAATTGATTTTCACATTTCAACTACGCATGAAATATTCCTCTTGAAACAAGAGAATTACAAAATATTATTGGTGCATAAGATACATTTAAGATGAAAAGTAAATTTCTTTTCCAGGAGAAAATTCAATTTAAAAAACTGTATATTTATATACACTTGAAATAGAACTATTGCTATTGTGCTTACAAAAAATGTGCGTAAGAACAACAAAAAATTAGGAATAGTGCTGTATAGTCTTTGAGTAAAATGGAAGACATGATGTGCGCAAGGATGGAAGCATAGAAATTTGGAGGTTATAGTGCCCATCTTACAATATTTTCTTGGTGAAATAAAAGAAGTCTCTTAATTAAACAAGTTCCCTATAAAGTTGGACTCTAAGCCAAACCACAAAAGATGACAAAATTAGGACCTTAATATGCAAGAATGAGGTCGAATATTACGCAAAATAATTTTCAAATGAAACACAGTGAAAGTGACCTTTCAATAGCTCCATAAGCTGCCATCCATGATAAGAGTAATTGAATACCTACAAAGATATTTCCTCCATTTTTAAGTCCTAAACATATTTATTTAGATAAATAAAATACATGGAAACACTTTGTTTTTCTTTTTTCTTATGAGATAAAATTATTAAAACCTAAAAGCAACAATCCACAAACAATATCCACAGGTAACCGTCATGTTTTGGAACACTAAAACCCTTAAGAGCCTAGCCTACTCAATAGCATAACATAAGTGCATAAGTAGCATTGCTATCTTGATGTTTGGCAGTACTAAACAACAATATGATAAAAATAAGACTCAAAAGTTGAAAAACAGAAACAACTTCTTTAAAGTATAATGAAGGCCTCAAGTAATAGTAGCATGATGCAAAACCCTTAGAAATGTGCACATTCAATTCATGCTCACAAAACCCATAATATAAAGTTGGTCAAAGGAAGAATAACATGGGGGACAAGTATCAATGAAAAGAGATGTTCCCTCTAAGACTTGGTTTTGAAAAGTAAGAATTGCTACCCAGGCAAGGTTGTGAGATCCCTCAGACTACTCCTACAGATCAACTACAGAAAACTGAGTCCCTTTTCATTCAATGTTGTTTTCATTTGTCAATTTCATTGGTATCTTTCAATATTTCACTTTTGATATGCCTTTGAGAGTTAATACATTCAGCAATAAAATGAAAAAATAGCTAATTCTCATCAAATTCTTTCAAGATTGACTTAGGCATTCATAGTATTTCTAAAAATGATTCCTTCTGTCACTGAATGTATAGTACTTTAAATATCTTATTCTCATCACAAGGCACTCTCTGCCATATGTGAATTACAGCTACTTCCTCAGTAACAAGATGTTTAAAAATTCAAAAAAATTCAATTTTATGAACAGAGATAAAAATTTCATCAGTCTCCTCTTAAAGCAAATCGTTGAACAGAATCAGCTAGCAAAAAGACCACAATTATGTACAAGTGGAGACTAAATTACATCACAACTGAAAGCAATGACATTCCACCTTGCATTTAACGATTCATTGACAACAACATATTATACACAGCAAAATTGATCAGCACAGATTTAAATATCTACTATCACAGAAATATTTAAGGAAAGATGTTTTACATTAAAAAAGTTTGAATTGCAAACACACTAATAAATTCAAAACTGAAGCATTTTAAGGTTAGATAAAGGAAAGAAAAACTTTAATTTTTCATAACATGATCATAAATACAGAAATTTCAAAGATAAAAGAGTATTACAATTTTTACTTCAATAGTGTTTGCATTTTAATGTATTTTTTAATGAATTTACAGGATAGCCATCAAAAAGTTCTCTCACATTAATAATTATAAAAGATGTATGTTCTCTTGGAACATATGTGATGGACTGTTACTCAGATTATAGAGTTAATAGTAAAGTTCCATAGAAAGACATTTAGGTTGGAAATCAGACAAATCAGGTTCATGAGAAGTGAACATGGTAAAATCCACAAAATTAAAACATAAATTAATTCCTCTTCCTTAAACGTACTCAATTCTCCAAATAGCTATTCATGAGCTGTAGCATTGAAGATATTAGTGATGACAATGGATAATGGAAGTGGCTAAGTGATTTTTTTTTTCAGTGATAGAATGATGCATCTGGCCAATATAATCTCTTCATTTTATATTTTCGAAAGCAGCCTGTGAATGAGCATGATTCACTGGAATGAATTTTTCGATTCCCACAACTGCAGGTTTTATTCATGCTACTTCTAATAATATATCAACAAGAATATTTTCTCAATATTTAATTTTACGACATTTTCATAAAATATCCTTCACCAACAAGCTGGATATGACTTTTGAGAGAAAATGGTCGGGAGATCCTGCAATGTTTTGTACATTTTGAATTCCAACCATTTTACCACTCATTAAATCTCAAGAATAACCAGAGAATGATATATATTGTTATAACCATTGAGCCTGATACCAAATTGTAGAAAATTAGCATGTTTCAAGAGGAAAAATATTTCTTTTGTGTCACACTCATCACTTCTTCAACTCATCCAAGTTTACTTTTTCAAAGATTGAGCATCTCTTCCTTGAAAACCTCTTCTCCATTTTCATTTCCTTTCCAGGAGGGATGAACCATTTGAATTCTTTTTCATGCAAAATAACTTTACCAACTGTTTCAAAGTCTCTGTGATCAAATCTAATAGCCATACTTGTTTCAAACAATTTCTGACTTTAATTAGCATAGTAAGTAGTGAATTTGAGTAACACAAGGTAATATTTTGCCAGAATAGTATTGGCAGATAGATTTTGTAGATGGGATTCCTTTCCTTTTTCACGATTTCATTGAAAATCACTCCCTTTTTTTAACTAAAACAAGTAATGCAATATTTGTCATCATTTTTATAAGAACTGTTATTAGTATATTCTTGTCCGACAAATTACAAAAATTTTAATTTATATAACAATCCTAGAAGATATGGAAAACCAATTCATTTTATGTATGCTTCCCATAATTTCTGAAGTAAGAGACAGAAAATATTTTTTTAATTAAATCCAATTTGATCATTTATGACCAAACTAGCTACATAAATAATCATCACTGCAAGAAACTACTGGAGCATTGATAAGTAACATTTTAAATGAATAATATAGCAAAAAATTTTTAATTTGACAATTTTCCCAATATACTTTTAACTTAAATATCCAATTAAATAAAGATAATACTCATGAACGTCTTTAATTAAAACTGGAAAATCATAATAATTTCCTAAAGTTAATATTGAATTCTATAAAATATCTCATGACTAAAAATAACCGTAGGCTCTTTTAGAGTTATGAATAACTATACTTGAGCATTTTGACAGATCCAAGAAGAAATTAGCAGATCCAAGAAGTGATTGGACCATTTAAAACTGTTTTTGTACTCTAGCAGAAGGAGGAGAATCAACTCCATTATTTTACCAATTTCACAACCAAGGGCAGATTTCAGCAGATACAAGCCAAGTACCACTTTGAGGCCTCACCAAGAGATTATTCACCTTAAAAATTGGGTCGCTTTAATGCTAAAACCTTCAGTTAGTACCTAGAGCACGTAATGGAAGACCCACCCCTGATCATGACAAATAAAAGATGTTACAAATCCCAAAACAAATACAACATATGATTTGATCAAATCATTATCTTCGAAATAAAATTCATTCAAGTGACATAATAACATGGGAAAAGCAGACAGTTGCCAATACATACCATTAAAAAATAGCTCAAACAATTAATACCGAAAGAAATTTGGAAAGCTATCCCTGATATGTGCTCTGTTTGTTGTACTAATAATCTTGCCTCTTGATCCAGCACAAGATGTTGACCCAAGCAAATGCACAAGTACCCACATAAATGACTCTAGCAGCAGGAGGAACCAACATGAAGTTTACTGCCTGAGCTGGCAGCCAAAACATGCAGCTAGACTGGAAAATTAAACAGATCATTATTTTTATTATCTCGAACATAGCACATGCTCCACCATGTATGTGGTGCATGCTGCTGTAGAGGATTATTTTAAATTAGGGAATTGAGTGATAATCAATACATACCATAATTATCAGAGAATAAATTGCATTTCTTTCTGAAAATTTGGGGCTGAAATTCTACCTGCCTGTTAAACATGTACACTAATATTATATTTAAACTCAATGGGATTATTTTTTTACTTATTGTCATGTATTTTGCTTCAGTATTTTAAAATAAAAGCTACTTTTTAAAAGCTTTAAGTATCAATACACGTTCATAATGAATTATCTAAAATGTTTGGAGGTAAAATCCTTTTATATTAGATTTAATTCACTTTTGTAGTATAATTCAAGGAGTTATTGATAATATAGTTTCAAAACCATAAACCAAGAAGGTTGGATTCCTGCTCTAACTCTTGTTTTGCCAGCAGTCAAAGCTGTAGAGGTAGAGGATGATAGCATAACAACAATGAAGTCATGAGTTAAACAACTTAGGCTAGTACTAGCTATTGTTCAGTGACAACAAAGTCAGTGCTTTAACACTCTACATGCCATACTGCCAATTGCCATTACATAAATAGCAGGTGTTAAGAAATACCAGAAACATTATGTTACTGTATTTGCACAAATCTAAGACGATGTTTTTTTCACTTCCAGACTCTTGGAGAAAAGTGGGTTTGTCATACAATAGGAAGCAAATTTCTCGACTTCAATTAGATTGCATAATCTAGATATTTACATTTACCAGTCTAAGTACATACTTAGTGCAATTCTGTTTGAGTTAGAGCTTCATCAACAGTATCTTAACTCACAAAATGTTTGCATGACTGGTTACAATCTTCCTAAATTGAATTGTAAAAAGCATCAATGCTGTCACTGTATAAACTGCTACAATATTGGTACATTGGATTCAGAGCAATGTTGTTTTCTGTCGATTAAGAGATCAACTCAGTTGTGATTACACCCTTCAGAGTATTTATTGCATGGCAGAGAAAGGAACACATTGCACTGCAGCATTCAAAAGAAAAGTTATATTATAAACAGGAAAAAATTCTAACTCTTCTGCCAAAAGAGTATTTAGTTTCAGAATGTAACGTTAGACATTGGAAACAAGATGCAAATAAGATTTTTGTGCTTGCAACCATGAGGAATGGGTGTTTTGTTCCTCCACAATTATTATTCAAAATTAAATTTTCTTCCCTAGTGGAGTTTCAAAAGAAGGGGGGTCACCTTTGAGTCGGGTTCATCTTAGATTTGTGCAAATATGATATTAGTTTTTGGTTTAAGCTCCTTTGTCATGCCCAGAATTTATGACTTGTTTTTGCAAAACCATCCATGGGGATAGTAAGAGTCATCAATACCCCAGTCTACTGGAAATATGAAAACTGAATTTTCTCAAGTATTTTCAAATATGCTTTGCTGATTACAGCTGAATTGTCTTCAATGATTACTGATTCATTTATACCAATCAGTTATAGTGTAAAAATTCTATTTTACCACTCTCTCAACTTAGCATGTCGGCCGATACTTTGTTGTTTGACACTGTCATTTTCAATTTTATATTTGACTTGACACTGCCTACTTGCTCAGAATTTTATCCTTAACTATGATGCAAATATTAGGGATATTTCAGAGGTGAGTTTGAAATGTTCATCCAAGCTCAAGGACCTCAGGAATGATCATTGATAGTCAAAATGAATCTTCCAATAGCAATAGCTAAACAGATCTGTGGTCCACAAAATTATCACTGTTTCCTTCCCTTATAAGAAATTACATCTAAACTATTTCGTTTCAAATATATACATAACAGAGAGTGTATTGAAGTAAGATCTTCCCATAGAGTATCATTAGCTTCATTTGTGCCTACACAACTAAGATCAAAGCCAGCATCAGCTGTGTAGTGGTTGGTGTGTTAGCCTAGCAACACCAGGGTCTTGGGTTTGAATCCTAGTTATTCTATGGCTGTTTCTGCTAGCAACTTGAAAAAGGTTAATTTTAAGAGTGGTTCTTTAAGACTAAAATTCCTCTAATAAAGTCATCATCATTATTATTACAAGCATCTTCCCATAAAGATACATCCTCTCATTAACAGACAGCTATGGATTAATGTATTACGTGATTCTAGAAGGTTGCCATAAACTTTAGAAAAAGTGACAGAGATGGCTTAAACAATATATGCACGAAAACATGTCATCCACTAAAGAAATTTGAGGTTATTGGATGAAAGTTTACAGCTAGAAATAGAGACCTATTAATAGATATGAAGGACTACAGGCAGATGTTGGAGGATTTATCTATTAAATAAGCAGTGTGATAGCTTGACCCAGAGGTAAATCATATTTTTTCTATATAAATTCAATTCAAGCTCCATTTAATACTTACAAAATTCATATTTTGCTAATTTTTTTGTTAAAAATTTTGTAATATTTCTGTTTTTAAAATCCCAGAGGTTTAATATCTTTCCAAAAGCTATTTTACCTAAAAATAAACATAGTCCATTATAAATGGAATCAAGTTCTATACTAGAGAAAGACTCTACTTTAGAGTTTATATATGAGTATAAGCTGTCTGCACTATTGAGTATATACTGCACTCTATGTGTTAATCTCCTTGAGAGACAAATATTCGAATGAGAGCATTCTTGGCAAATTCTACACTTTTTGCAAAATTTTTCAAACCCCCATTTTGAGACAATTCAGACTATTTTTCAAAGTATTCGCAAAAATGGTTCTATCATCAATATTGGTATCATGATTGTTTTAAGTTGATGTGGCAATGTCATGTTTATTCTTGTTTAGTTGGGTGAGGAATGACCCATAGCCATATTTTGAGTTTAAATTTGGTGGGACTTCCTTGATTAGGTCATGAAAGGGTTGACTTTCTAATGTTAACCCTCAGACCTGGTATCATAATGTATACTTAAAATGTTAGGCTAATGTTCACTTTAGGGCCTGGTATTATAATAGTTTGTTAGAGTCAAAGTGAAGATTATAGTTAATCTCCTGTATAAATGATGGATTAGCATGGACATTAACCAATCTTCACTTCAACTCAAACAATCACTATAATACTGGGTCCTAAAGTAAAATTAGCTCAAGTCCATTTTAAGTGTACATTATGATACAGGGCTTTAATGTCTAATGGGATAAACCAAAGATTAAATATTGTAGCATTTCATGTAGCATTTTCTGGTCATTTTCTAAAATTAATATCTTTTATATTCAAATCTCTTGAACCTTCACATCTTTCATTATACAAAAATCCTAAATATTAAAAAGGGCGTGACTGGTACAGGTATGAGTGAAAATAACTCAAAAATTGCAGGGTAACATAAGATTTGGGATACTCTCCCCTTCAATTAGGATAAGAGTGAAAAAGTTTGATCATGTATATTAGGGGATTCCACAGATAGGCAGTAACTTAATGGTCGTCCAAGTAATTTTACTAACGACGACCTTTTTTATTACATCAAAAGGAAGACCTTGGAATCTAGAACAGTAAGTCGAGAGTTACAAATGACTGCATTCTTGAAGTAGATAAGAAGAAGGAACGCTTGGGCTCAATGTTTATAAATCAGTTCTGTCACATAATAAAGAAGTCATTCAGTAAAGAGGAAGTAAAGTGCATTGCATCTGTTCTCTTTCCATTAGAGAATCGGAGGTCCATAATGTTGATTTTGCAGTAAAAAGACGTATTTAACTTGTTTGACAATTCTAAAGTGCTTTTGCACTGACTTTTTTTCTTGTACATATTCAAATGAGGGTACATCTTACATGCAGGGTTGCCAACTCCTTAAAGGTTGATTCTGGGAGTTTTCCATTCCAAGAGTAGGAAATTCCTGGAGATTCCAGGAACTTAAATTTTAACACAATTGCAAATACCATAGAATGTCTATTCCTCATAGATAAACAGCAAAAATATGCGATTTGATCACACTTGAATTAGCTCTACCCATTAATATAATTTCAGACGACTTAACAAAATTTTCATAACAGAAATATGGACTTAGCAATCCTAGAAACTTCCAAAATATTTCCAAATATCTTTTTATAAAGATGTGTTATAATTTACATTACTCACAATCTGGATATTGTCAACGTAAAGGTATATAAAAAAAGCATACATGATATCCATAAAGTTTATTATTTTCCATGTCATGTTGAGAACAAAAATGCTAAAATACAATCACAATTATTTATCTTTGATACTTTTGTCTTCAAAATATGGAGATTAATGTTTTTTAACACTATTAAATATTGTAAATAATAAGTTATCTATTTTAACTGATCAAAAAGGTGACAAGCACTTATGTTGACAACGAGCGCTTAGAAACTGAGAGACTAAACAGTTACCCTTTGGTATCTCTCTAGTTATCAATCCTGGATTAAAATAGAAAAGGATTGTGATTGCTATGGAGTTTATTTCCATAAGAAGTGACACAATATGACATCCTTAAACCCTCCTTGAAACTACCTAGGGGTGAGAGGTGTCATTACAATGTTTGAGTTACTGTTCAGATGAGACTGCTAGGTTTAGGCTTGTTGAGTCAAAGTGGGAGGAAATCCCCTTAGTACAGGAGGCAGGAGACTTTGAAAACTATTCTCTGATTCTGGGAGTCTCCAGGCAAAAACAGGAGAGTTGGCAAACCTACTTATAAGCCATCAAATACAGTACTTCTTTGCTACCGTAAAAATATTTATGGAAACAGAAAAAGTGCTTTGAGAAAAGGAGTATTACCAACCTTAAAAGTTGGAAGAAGCTTATTCCTGCATTCCTCAAATAAATCTTTTTTCCTCTCCATTATACTCATGCCTGAAAGAAAGAAAAATGGGTTAAGATTGACATTTATACTAGAAAAAACCATCTGAGTATTCCTTCCATACTTCTATAGAGAAACCGAAGTATCTCTCTCTTCAAAGAAAGCAAATTATACTGCACACACTACCACTAAGTCCATCTCTAGTTTCTTATGCTCAATAACCCTAATTTTTCATTTTAACCACATCTTATTTTTGCCTCAAACATTCTAATGGCAAGGGACAGTATTTATTTTCAGCAGCTTACAAAGTCATTATTATTCTGAGCTCTTCAACATCCATTTCAATGAATCACTTAATTGCTTCACCAGGAGTTTCCAGGTCAAAATACCCCAGCTGACAACCCTATATCTTCAAGATCCTTCTCATTCTGCAAATTATCCTCTTTAGTGTGGTAATTGTCATAAAATCACTGAAAACAAAAATAATCTGCACCAGGAGCAGTGTATCCTAAAGACTGCAACGGATTATCTACAGATTAATTCTTTGCTATTTTAATGTTAGTTATGTTTTTCAGTGTCAAATTATTAGCATTGTAGTATTTTACTCATTGTTTCCTTAGGATAGTTAAGTTAGGAGAAGTACAAGGGATAGTGATGTGTAATACACAGCCAACTCGATAGTGATGAGTAAAACACAGCCTACTCCTATGCAAAGTCAGCCTCAGCTTTCACGTGGCATACTCTGATTTAACAAATGAGGCTATGGCAAAGAAATTTGCTTGTACAAACAAGTCATCTTGTAGTGAAATTCTAATGAAAGAGATACGACAACTTTCTAGAAATTAAATGATACTCGGTGGAAAAAGGTATGAGATAGGCTCATAAAAAATGAAACATTTTAGGATGAAAGAAGACAACTAGAGAAAGAAAAAAAAGTTCAATTGTCAGATTCAAACCAACTACCACCACACATGCTGAACTATCAAAAAGAACTAGGCGAAATACCTAACCAACTCCACCACTTGAATTGCTGATAAGACGTTCACTCACAATCACTCAAGTATTTATCAGAAGGGAGTTATTAGGGTGAAACATTAAAGAGTCATATCTCCTAAACGAGTCAAGAAAAGACGCCTAAGAAAAAATACGGTATCATTTATTTTTGATTCTCTATCACCCTAAGCTAGTCTCGTTTAAAAATCGTGAGATAAGCAAAGTACCACTCCTTGTAAGAGGTAATATTGTAGAAAACGCAAGAAAGTTTACCCCTAAAAGTAACAGAAAATCTTACATGAATTATAAAATAGCATAGGAATTCAAATTATTAAATAGAAAATATACTCACTGACATAGAAAACAACAAGCAAGGGTGGGGTGAGAAGAAACTGATCAAGGACTAGTTTCTTTGCTATTATATTGGCTGCAGTGCCAACATACTTCCTGTCTAACCATTTGTACCTATGAAAATACAGAAATGTCTAAGTTTTTTGAGGATTTAATTCACAACAACAACAACATATATATATTTAAATTGATTTAAATGTATAAAAAGAATATAGCAAAATAGAATTTTCATAAAGAAAAGAAAATTGCTTAACATAACACAAACAAAACAACCCCATACTACAAATACAAGCAGATAATTGAGTAATCCATAAAACATCACACTACAAAACATGTCATTGTTCAGATGCACTAAAACTGACTTTACAATGTGTCATAAAAAATATCTATGCTAAACTTAACATAAAAACTAATTTTAGAATATACATACATACACATTATAATAAGATGACACCAATGTATCAAGAAGACACCATTAACATTCCAGGACAAACACAATGCAGTAAATTTCAAGACAAGACTTTCACTTCATATGAACACAGAGTCCCATATGCTTTTAAATGCAACCACTACAATATGCATTTAAAATGTTACTTAAAATTCAGTCATTAAAAAACTAAATTCATTATAAATCCAACAATCGTACAGAGCTAGGCCATAACAAGTTTAAAATTCCACCTCTAAAGTTATCATAGACTAATGATGCATCCAAATGCTTGGAAGGAAGGGGAGAGGATTTGATGGGGGAAAAATCATATGGAATCAAATCAATGAGTTCCTGAGATTTTTTGATAATGCAAACTTTGAGGGTTTCAACTTCACTCTTTACTTCTTTTTTTGTCTAATGCAATGAAGCAAGAACCAGTCTAATTCCAGAAATGAATGGGAACCTTTCCTTTTTAACAACCCTGTATCTAAGTTAATAGCAAAAATCCTTTCCAGAGCAAAGATTGGGAGATGGTCAAATTCAACCTCAGATGAAAAAGACTGTTTCATTAGCCCTTCTCATTCAAGATACCTGCCAAAAACATTGGCAAATTTATTGACAATTTGAGCATCTACAGGTGAATGCCTTCAAGGTATTTCACAAGGTAAATTTTGACAAAATTATTTTATGCAATAATGAAGAATCAGTCAAAATATCCTCCAAGTATTAGTAAGGACATAAAATTAATTACCTAGGGAAAGTTTTTTATTTATTTATTTAAATTTACGCTGCAATTTGGCCTTCTGACCAGGTGGCAGCGTTGGAGGGGGAACATTACATGAAAAAATAGGATTGCCTGGCATTCGCCCTAGGACGGGAGGAAAAACCCTCCAAAAACCTCCCGTATAATAATTTTTGATATATCCCAAATAATAATTTGATATTTTAATGATATCAAACAGCTTTAAACACAAAACGAAAATATGCAACAAAAATAGTCTAAGTTTCAAAGAGGAAATAGTATAATAAGATGTTTTCACATTATGCAAAATTTTATTTTAATTCATTAAGAGTTTGAAAAGGAGAAAATTTCATTAATAATAGAAATATGATAGTTGATAATTTGATAGTTTTATAGGAATTTATCAGCTAAACTTATTCTAGCTAGCAGTCTCATTAATGGATGAATGCGAGTAAAAGAATAATCATTTCATAGAGACAGAGTTTGGAGACATTTATTAGCTCTTATTTCATTTAAAAACATTGGAGGGTGATATTTCTGAGATTCAGCATGATGGTTGAGGATATGAACAAAAATAAAACCATAATAGTTCAGTTTACAAAAACATTTCAAAATCTCAACCTTTCTGAAATAAATATTTCAGACTTACTAACCATCCCTTCCTTTATAAATCATAATGATTTAAGTTCTAGTTTACTGAATAAATAGAGCACTTAGCTGAGAAAAAGGGAAACATAATTGCCATAAAGTTAGAAAATTCACAGTATAACCAAAAATCTATAATTTCTGTTCCAAATAAAATGTATCTCTCATATTTTTCTTAGATAAAAACTACCTGATATGACAGTTTGTAAAAAAAATTTCTCTGACTTTCTGGGTATACTGACTTGACTTATTATGAGAGAAACAGCAAGAAACTTGAGGAAAAAAATATAAAGAATCCAAATGAAAAGGCACTTCTAGTCCTTTGGTCTATAAATGTACTTTTTACATTCATTACATTAAATTAACCAACTGAGTGGTGTAAGAAAAGAAACTGGAGCATGGCTGTTAATGAGTTAGAGTTTCAAAATAATTCAAGAGATATTACAATGGCGATTTGCACCAGAAGGAAACAGATTAACCTACCTAATCTGAACCTCCTCCCCAATGTCACACTTTACTAATACAAACTCCCAATAGTTTCCTCTTCAGTTCTCTTACAACTATGAAAACGATAGCACTACTATTGAAATGTGCATAAGTTGATTCTTAGAGGGAAGGTTAATTTGTTTCCTTTCCCTTGTTTCCAGACCTGTCTGAGGTTAGGCACAATCTGCTGGCAAAAAGACTTCGAGCATTTTAAACCTCAGTGGTAATAACGTTTAAACAATAATTTTCTCTAAAAGTATGCAAAACACCTCTTGTGCAGATTTTCTTCAGTTAGACGTCAAGAAAACCAACTACTGCTCACGTCAATCACATTGGAATCACAGCTGCATGTGCATATAGGAGTATAGATCTTGGGCGTTCAATTTACATTAAAATAAATGTTAATTGTCAGAATCAAATTTTCCTGTAAACCTAATAAACTATTCAATAATGCAAGTGAAAAGTTAGTGCACCGAGGTTAAGTTACACAGTAATATGATATATTTATATATATTACAGTTACATCATACAGTTCATCATATATTATAGTAATAAACAATACTCAAGTGTACCACATTGGTCATGAGGATATGTAGTCAGTACATTGGCAAAAATGCTGCATTTAATAAGCTTTCTGTAACTGGTTTAATTCTTTCTTACAGATATCCATACATGTTGTGACTGGCCCACATGATTTCATGCATTTTAGGTAACCATGAAAGAGAAAATTTTAAAATTGAGGAACAGTGTATAAATACTGTCAAAACAGTAATGGAAGAAATATGAGGAAGAAATTGTATTTGTCAGTAATGATTTACTTCCTTAAAGGTATACTGGAGGAGAATTCACCAAGGCAACCAACATTTTGAGAACATTCACAGCAACAAAAAATTGCTGAGGAAATGACAGGAAGGTTTTATTGAATTGAAATGATAACATTTAACAACGTTTACTATACAGACATTGGTAAAACGAATGCAGCTACTTTAAATGAAATGAATGTCAAAATTGGCTAAATTGAATTTACTTTATAAACAGATAATCTAAATCAGTCATACAAACAAGCACAACTGGAAGTAAAAGTTGTTTAATTTTGTTGAGTAATTGCTGTAATAGCAAAAAATATCTGGATGAGGAGAGACAGATGACATTGATGAAATAAAATCATGGAAATGGATGTGGAGAGGTAATTTGGCAAGGAAGAATGACAACCATTGGATATCAGCAGTTCTCAATAGGACATCAACAGATGTGAAGAGGCCAAAGACAACTGAAGGAAAGATGGAATGAAGACAACATTAAGTACCTAAGGGTAACATGGCAAGGAGAAGCTCAAAAAAAGAATTGGAAAATACTTGGAGAGGCCCATATCAGATTAAAAATGGGTGATGATGATGCACAGAGCCACACATCGTCCTATGGGTGCATCGCACCAGGACAGCAGCATCTAAAGGGCAGGAACAGAAGCCAATTATTATTACAGCACCATAATTTGCTGTTTTCTATGTGAAAAACGACTTATATAGAAAAAATTATGATTTGGAATTAAAGATTAGGAAACATTTAGAGTAAAGAATTATGGATAGCTCAAGATGAGAAAAGAATATTTCTTTAGTGGATTCAATCGAAGTTATTTATGTTACAATGCAATTAATATTAGAAACTTTCTTATTAGTAGCAAAAAATAGGTTTCATACAAATTACATCATTTTAAGTTATGCGAATTGAGATGATAATGTTACTGGAAACAAATGTGAACTATTGACAATTTACTATTCTTTATGCTATTTACCATATCAGCATATGGAATATGCATAATTAATTGTTACTGATGTTTTGTAACCAATGTAAACTTGTGAATGAAGTCATAAAACACTGGTTTTCTAAGTTTTTATTATAATTTTTACCTGCAAATCATGAAATGTATATGGTATTTAGGTATTTAATTTTAAGGGGCAGCAATTTATGGCACTTGGGCAGCAGATGGTTCCTCTGATGATGCATACATGAAATTATATTTAATTTCTGTACCATAAAATGGATATGCTGATATAAATAAGAGCTGTAGATGTTATCTAAATCACAAGACCATCAGATAAGAGCCAGGAAACCTTATTCACTTGCTTAGTAGTATAACACTTTCCATATAGAATAAATATGTTAACTCCTAAAACTACTACATCAAAACTGAAAATATGAATTCATCAGGAAATGCAAAGATTAGGTTAGGTTAAGGGGATGATGAGGTATAGTTAGGGGATTAAAATAATAAAGATAGAATTCTTCTGGACACATGGGGGATACCATTTGAGAGTGTTCAGAATATAGTGACATATTGGGTGGTTATAAAATGTAAATTTCTTAAACTACCAATAAATTAAATCCTTTTCAAGGTTCATATTCTAAACGTTCTTTCATACATCAGATGACCCTTCTTAGATACTTCTAGATATGTCAATCATGCCAACTAATATTTCAAATCGAGAGCATGCTTTGACATCTATTTATCCGATTCCATACAACTACCATATCAAATTCATTCCTCACCAGTAGTAGTAAGCCTGAGGGAAGAATCCTAACCCAAGGATTCCATAATGGATGATAGCTCTTGTATCATAAGGAGCAGGTTTCCCATTGTTCTGTGTGTGACAGAAAGCAGAAGAGATTGGATAATTTCAAATCCAACCAATCAATGCAAATAAGCAAGCATAACAAAATCACATTCCACATTCCAAAGCATAGGAAATCAGACAAGGAGAAGTTGGTACATAACCTATATATTTCAAGGAGGGATCACTGATTATTTAATTCCCTTGAAGAGTATTATCTTAAATGAATGAATAAACCAAATACCATGCGTATAAAATATTTGGATAAATAAAAGTTCCAATCACTGCATATCGTTTGAGGACACCAGTGTCATAAGGCTGAGGATTATCTTTCACCTGGAAAGAAACAGGAAGGTATAGGAATGAAATAAAAGAAATGAAAATAAAATGCATTCACAAGCAAGGTGTTCTACAGTCAAACTCCTCAGAGACAGAACTTGCATAAACTCAACTTTGTTCTATGTTTCGCTCATAGAATTCATTCTCATTCTTTTTTATTCTCTTCATGGACTTGCTAGTAAACATCGAAGACTCTACATACAACTACTAATACATTATGAATTCTCACGGATCTGAGGAGGGAGATACTTCTTTGATATTACTTCTGAGGGAGTAATATTTAGAATTTTTATTTACTTACTATTTGGTGTAATATTTACATGGTCATATTCTATCAAAAGGTTCCAGAAGAAATCAAACATGGAATATTAATTTACTTTGATTAGTGAAATCATAGGACTAATCCATTCATTAGTTAACATTTACATGCTTAAGTAATCAAAGTATAGAATCAAAATACAGACTGATTTGGAAGCATTTTTTATCTCTGATAAAAACATTCAGTGGGTCTAAAACTTACCATTATTACCAATTCTTCAATGAATAAGTAATGTATATAAGTAATAATATATTCGGGTAATTCTGACTGATAAGTGAGGTGCTTTTAATATAAGATAATGTAAATAAAAGAATAGTCTCCGCAAAATATGATATCATACGAATGTCAAAAATTACGGTATACAAAGTATGCAGTGGTAGGTATTCATCTATTGGAATGATTCCCTAGCCTGATGCCTTGAAATATATTCAAAAAATCTTACATTAATTCCCTGAATTCCTACCCTTAGAATCATACTTTTCGTTACATTTCTAATGGAGAGAACAAAGAAAAAAAAGTATTTTGTAGATTTTGACTACTTGATTTTAACCTCTACATACATTAAAATGAATATCAAAGTGAAATACTTCCAAAACATACTATTATTCATCCCGTTTTCAAGGGAAATCGTCACAAAACATTTTAGGTGTTATGCGAACTAAATATTGTCATAACACCGGCAATTAATTAGATTGTTCACACAACCATGAAATAGAGAGCAAATGAAAGTTATACACGGGGGAATCAATTGCTGAATGACGAGCCGTGATTAGGGCAAGAACGAAGAAACTAATCCGGATGCGAAAATCCGCAAGTAAATTCATCCCTTCGGAAGATATTGTTTTCATTGAGGATTTTGGAAACAATTTAATTCCTCCGAGTAAGACTAGCATTCGCTAAAGAGAATTCTGCAATTTTGTGAATTTGAAGGTGATAATTGAGAGACTTTCGACGAAATGCACAAAAAGTAGATAACAGGATAGATATTTCAGTAATAATTCTTTACTTATCTTTCAAGTCTTTTCGTTCAATAAAAAGAGAAGGTAGAACTTATGTCATGACAGGATAGTTAATAACTTTCCTGGTGACTGAAAGACAAATTTTTACTTTTCTAAGTTCCGGCTCTCAGGGGTTTGACTATATTTGGAAACTTGACTTTCGCTCACTAGAATTTTTCTCGTTAGAGTTTGTTGCGAAAATTCCGCTCCCACATAGAGTGTTCCGTAGACTAAAGAGTTAACTATCACAGGGTGTTTATTGAATATCCTCTTCGCTGCGTTCACAATTGCCATCGTAACAGAACTATGACTTTCCTCTTCGTCACGCTAGAAAAAAAGCTTTATCGTTAGTGATGAAAGCAATTAAACAAACAATTATACCGAGAAAAAATATGAGATACCGCGTAATTTAAAGACAACACTTTCAACACTCACAATCTTCCCCGAGCATTTGAACTAATTTAACTTGATGAAATTGACCTCCGTTGCGGAAACTTTCCCTAGGTTGTTAAGGTTGTGAAAAACGTAAAAAAACGCTACGCTTAATCAGAGGCAGATGTTTAGACGTCCTCCATTCAAAAACTTTAGAATCTTTGCTTGTTGCATAACTTTATTTTCTACTATAATACTTTTTCGTGCAGGTGTGTTCTGAAGTTGAGCTACAAATTAAGAAGGTTGTGCAGATATAAGGAATTCCATTGACCTCGCGCTGATTGACTGTAACTATCTATGTCAACTTGAATGTCGGCCCCGCGAATTTGGGGGAAAATATACTGGTCCGAGAAAATCCGAAAAATTGAAGTAAAAACTTTCCAAAATGTGGAAATGCATATCAAACTTAGAACTATTGGTAAATATTGCGAAGGGGTCCACCAGTGAAATAAATCATAGCTCGTACACCAATGATCGCACGTTGCTGATTCATACACTGTTATTTAGAGCAAGGAATGCGCATTTAAGAAATGAAATTTCATAACCCTGAAAGCAGTACTTTTTGAGATATTTGCTTACGAAAATGACTGTTTTCACAACTTTTTCGACTTTTTTTCCCATTTTTGGAGCTTCTCCGAACTACTGATAGGGCGATACTAACTAACTTCACATCCAAAATATACCATACCATGATACCATATTTCCTTCTCAATGGGCGCGCGGAGTGAAACCGGAGTCCCACCCTAAGGTGCTAGGGTGGGACGGTAATAAGGCCGTATATTGCCCTTTTAAATACCTTCAGGGGCAGATTTTCGGTCACATCGGATTTGTTAAACACAGGTTTCTTGGGAAAAATAGCTAAAAATCGGCATTTTAAGTGGGTGAAAAAAATAAAGGCTGGTGGACCTCTTCGCAATATTTACCATCAAAACAACTACAATATTCCATCATCTATTTATTTATGGTGAAAATAATTATATCAAGTAATGTTTCAAGGTGAACCTACAAGTTTCATATGCATATGCATGACACTTGTAGGTTCGCCTCTGCGGAGTTCAATCGGTTTAGTCCGATTAGAAACTGCTTTGGTCGTTTTCCTCGGCGGAATATTAAAGAAGCTAACTTTGCAACTTTCTAAATAGAATAGTAATGTGTGTTAAAATAGCACCATTCACAAGCTACAGCCAGTTCGAGAGGAGGATATGCGAAAAATCGCAAATTTCGTAACTGTGCAACCTTAAAGAGGTAGGATATCTTTTTGGTATAAAGTACACGACATAAATGATGTATAATTACTATTAACTTAGGTAAATATCAAATATTTACCTTAACTTATTTCGGTAAATCTTTGATAGCGGTTCGACAGCTCAAAAAATCATAGCTCAAACACCAATAATCGAACCACTATCAAATATTTATCTTGGTTTGGTCTGGTGATTTATCCCAAAATAGCTCGATTTATGAATATGCTACATTGTAACGCTTATAAATGCAAATTGTCTAAGCAATATGTAGATATAAAGAATCTCGCATCTATATAAATTAAATGTTGTCTACTTGAAAGTACGCTTTGCATTTCCTTAAAGGCGTGATATATGATTACTGAAAGTAATAGTAGTAGCGGTAATGTAAAAAGAGTTTCCTCTCTACAGCTAAGCTCATATCGAAGAAAATTGGCCGCCACAGGGAATTGAACACTCGACCAATTTACTGAGGCGAAAGAGCTACCCACTTGGCAGTCCAGGAGCCCTACTTGTAACAATATTTTCATTATAAGTATTAAATATTAGTTTTAGATTAATTACAATCACAAAAAAGAACAGCAAAATAGACATCAAATAAAAACTGAATAGAATATTGGAAAAGCTATCAATCCATGCTAGCAGACATGAATAGTTATCCCCGAGAACATTACTGGCCATAAGTAAGGGATAGCATAGCATAAGTAAAGTACCTATAAATAAAGCATATTTCATTGTACAACAAGATGAAAGTCATTAAGTAATTACATAATGGGAATGTCATCAAAACAAACAATTACTTCAAGGTTTTACCATTTGCTTACTACAGTAAACTTTCTTCTAACATTTTCTGTGGCTTTATAGGGAATTAACATTCTGCATGACATTTACATTAACCTGATAGGGGAACTCCTTATGAAGATAACTTAAATCTCTATGTACAGCTGTTAGAGATATGATACAAAAGATTTACATTTGACCATTATTGCTTTTGAACAGTTTCTTTAACTGTAGCGATGAATCATTATAAATTTAACATTACAATGCACCAACTAGAAATTTTTATGCATTATTGCTGTAAAAGTATACTTACAAAGGATAACAAAATTCTGACACTTATGAAAGTAGTGAAATCATAAAATGAATCAAAGTTAATAACATTACAAGAATGATAAAATAAGCCAGAAGCATAGTAAACAATTGAAGCCACACTTCTATTACTTTTTACATAGTTACTTGCTCACAATATAGGAAATAAATAATGTAAAGTTCATATCATACAGCATTTGAAGATCTCATTTAATTTATAATGTAAAACTTCTTCCCATGTACTCAAATATATAATGAGTGAGCTTCAGCTGAAAATTGCTCATATTAATGAAGGGTGAATGCATGATGCAAAAAAATTTAATTGAAGCTTCTGAAAAGAAAAAAAAATCATGGAAAAATAAATTACAGAGCTCCATCACACAGCCTGAGTCTATGTTAAATGTATGTTACAATATCTTTACATTACAGCAAAATATAGTACAACAATTTAGTGAAGTTAAGAAAAAGAAGACACAAAAGTCCTTCAGCTGTTTTGTAGAATTTTCTTCCTAGCTATCTTCAGCAGATATTGGTCTTCAGAACAGTCACAAGCCTTCACACATAGAACTCATCTCTATGCTTCTTAACAGAGTTCAAGGGGGGGCTCCCTTACTGTGCTCTTCAGAATTTTTTCAGTTAGTGTTAGGCAATCAGATTTTTCTTCCAGTGTGCTGTAGACGAAGAAATGGAGATACTCATAGTCTTACTGAGAGAGTTACTTACAGCAATAGTGCATAAAAATTTCTAGTTGGTGCATTGTAATGTTAAATTTATCATGATTCATCGCTACAGTTAAAGAAACTGTGCAAAGGCAATTATGATCAAATTTTTTTTTCCATTGATGGCTAATGTATAAGTTATAGACATATGTGCTGATTGAATGAATTCGCAATTTAGAATCGTCAATCAAGTCGAATACATCTTTTTACCACAAAATAATATTATGGACCTCCGACTCACTGATTCTCTAATGGAAAGAGAACAGATGCATGGAGCAGTAATTTTTTCTTACCTACAGTCACCAACATTATCACAAATATGCCTGATATATAATCTCAGAAAACTGTTCCAAAAAGTGATGGCGAACCTTATCTCGGATATTTCGATTTGATCCTTAGTAATAATATTTCTATTAACACTAACCTCTGCAATGTTACGTAAGTGGGTTCAGGTATTGAAAGTAATGAAACAGGATGTTAACGACTTCGTAAATGTTATTAGGGATTATTTTATTATTCGGTGCTGATAACGTTTTCAGTAATATGTGTAGATTGTTTCAGGGTGTTTTTCATTATTATTGTCTTAATTATCATCGATATAAAATTTGAAAGTAATTTATTAGTAAATTAATCGAAAGCGAAGCCTGCAAAGGAAACTGTGATCAATATTGAAAGTAATAAATTCATTCATTCAGAAATGAGTTTGAATTGGTGACCCATGTTACTCCTGATGCGCCGCTTATTACTCCTTAGCAACTTCTCTTAAAGAAAAACCAATCAACTCTAGAGTTAAATATTAAGCTAAGGGAGCATAATATATTTTGAGAGTAATTCCTGGGAATGTGAATGGAAAAAAGTTGTCAATGAAAATATGGTGTATAAATCACCTAACTGAATTTTAAGTATGTGTAAAGTTCTTAACAAGGCTATAACTAAAACTCATAAATGCTAAGGAATGAAGAAAGAACTTCGTAGTTTTCCTTGCAATGTTGTTCCACGAAGTTTGGCCTAATATTATAGAATTTAATCATAAATGCCATTTCCTTGCCTGAAATTTACACTTAGCAATGCACTTTACTTCCTCTTTACTGAATGACTTCCTTATTATGTGACAGAACTGATTTATAAACATTGAGCCCAAGCGTTCCTTCTTCTTATCTACTTCAAGAATGCGGAGGATATGCGAAAAATCGCAAATTTCGTAACTNGCAAGTTTGCTTTTGACATAGAGAACAGGGAAGTAAAAATACGCGCGGAACCTGATAAACGTTTTGGTGGGTAAGGGCTTTCAATCATCTGCATAACATATGCTAAATCGTTGTATTTTTTAAATTTTAAAGAATGAGGGGTCGAATTAAATCTTTTTTGATTCATAGCATTCCTTAAACACTCTTTGTAATGCATCCTTTAAGATCCTTAAAATTTTCTCATGGCACATATCTCCATAGTTAGTCGTTATTGGTAAATTTAAATGGAAAGCAATCACGGGGATGGGATTTGACAAATATTTTAGTCAGAAGCGCTTGGGTGATTCAAAATTTGTAAGCTATCATTACCGATTGCCTGATCGTTTGTAAAGTAGTCGTAAATGAAAATTAAAATCTGAACTCACTTGTCTAATATCTTAATGATTTAATTGATACAGCAGCTATTGAGATATTCCTTAACCCTAGAAGGACCGCGCTGGTCATTTGACCCCAAATCCGAGTTAACATCAAAAATCTTGTTGTAAAATATTTTAAAATTTTTTGAAACATTTTCACTTTATTACCAACTCAAAAATTGTTTTAGAACCGTTGGGGATTTTTTACATTATATTACACTTAGAAGGACGGGAAGGGTTCATTTGTCCCCTGCCGTATTTTAACATCCCAAAATTCAAAGGAAATAATTGAAAATGCTTTCGTATAAGAAATATTTAAGGAAGCATACACATAATAAAAAGTTGTTGGGAAAAAACATGGGGCTCTAAAATATTTTCCAGTGATCGATTCTTGAACATCATGAAACATTTACGATATTATTCTAGGTAAAGTTTTAAGAGAAGATAAAATTGCTTTGGCCTCTGAAGCTTGGGATTAATTCATTAAAAATTCTTGAGCCTGCTACAATCCAGGCGAAAGTGTGACAGCCGATGAACAGTTACATCCAATGAAATGCAGATATCCATTCATACAGAATATCGGAAATAAGCCTGATAAATTCTAACATATGTGGAATCTAATAATTGCTCATCATTGTTTAGCTAAAGTTCCATTCTTGAAGAAATGCTAAAAATCTGGTTAATAAAATGCAAATAAGTATTTAGAAAGGAATGAAAATTTCTAGGGGTCTAAGGATCCCTTCCCTTCCTTCTAACAAGGAGAGGCTGTCACTTTTTTCCGGGGATTTTGATGAAACTTTTTGTGGTGATAGAAAAGAAAAGGTGTAAAGGGGTTCGTTTGAATGGGCTTTAGTTTAGCTGCAACTAACTAATTCTGCTTCTTACGAAATCCGTTAACTTCTTAGAAAGGATAATGTGCAGGATTGTATGTCCCTGCTCAACCCGTTTTTGGGCATCGCCGTGTCCAAAGGACCACACATCGTGATTAGACTGTGATGCTTCTTTTTAATCAGGGTAACTTCATGTTTGTCAATGATAAAATAATTGTAAAGTAACAACCTTCCAGAGCTGAATATATCCCTCGGGCATAAACTTTTAGATTACTCGAAACACAATAATGCTCCTCTTACCTCCCCACTGTATCGTACTTATATCGTAGGACGGATTGAGTTACATTCTCGTTTCCTTGGGTATAAATGTTACGTTAACTAAGTATGAGACATTTTAATGGAAGACGAAATAAGTAGGTACGAGTATCAAATATTAAGTATCCTAGCTTTCAGTCACATATTTTGTGGTAGTAGTACATCTTGTGGGATAAGGGTGGNCTTTGCAGGCAAATACTTGAGCTGATTAAGCTCAAGTATTTACCTGCAACCAGAACGTTCTCTCATTCTGTTTGGGAGGACTTTGTATGCAAGGGCAAAGTGATTTCATCTGATACATGGCATCGTCACGGACTGCCATCTTTGAGAAACTGGCCTTAGTGGGGCAAAAACACTTCACCATTGGCTACAGTCTCCCAAAATGGCGTGAAATAATGCTTTGGCTTGATGGTTTAATTAGTTAAAGCATCAACCTGCAAAGTGGAAGATTCCAGGTATGATTGCTAGTTCTTTCAGACTTATTTCATGTCTGTTTTTTATTGGGATATTTCCTAGGTGTATGCCTTAACGTGCTAAGTCACCTTTATACTTTTCCTTCTCAGAAACTTTAATTGCCTCCCTGAAATGGTTTTAATAATTTGAGAAGTGGTAAGAATGAAATCAAAACCACAAAGTGTTGATCAAATATGAAACATTATATTTTTATATTTTGTGATGTTTTTGTTTTATTGGAAAAAAAAGACTGCATAAGACATTCCCTGGATTTTGAAATAGAAAGTTTGTGAAGAATTTGGAAAACTCTTTATTATCATAACTATGAGATCAAAACAGTGTATATATTAACCCTTCAAAATAGTCCTTCCTAATCTCATATTGCGCAAGATGGTGTGCAAAATCACCCATTTCCAGTCCTTCCTAACTCTGGCAGACTGGCTCAGTGATCTACTAGGAGATTCCAGGCTGGCCTTGGTGAATTTTTGCATAAAGATCTCCAATTATGTTTTCTTTAATACATTAAAGAATTTCATGCAGGGTATCATAAAAGAATTTCATCTACTTAATTATTCCCCCATCTGGTCCCATTTATTCAGAAATGTATGTATTAGAATTTGGAAACATTTACCTTTGTTCAAGTGGAAAGAGTCAAACAGAAAACTGTTTTTATAATAAACATATGAAAGGTTGGTCGATTTTCTTATAAAAATTTTTGAAAGAATGGTGTCTNTTTCGTCATGTAAGTCACTACTCAGGAATTTCTCGAACAATCTGTGCCTAAACTCGAGTCTTCTATCGCCAAGAGAGTTCCAGCCGAGGGATTTAATCATATCTGATACATTGCTGTCGAACTTGTAGTCTCCCTTAACGAAACGAGCCGTTCTACGTTGTACGCGCTCTAGTTCCAAAATCAAACCCTTCTCGTGCGGATTCCACACCGCACAGCAGTACTCAAGTAACGGGCGAGCTAGTGAAAAATAAGCTACCTCTTTGACACACGACTGACTGCCTCTAAGAACGCGGTTACATAGCCTCAATGTCCTATCGGCTGACCCCACTATATCTCGCATATGCATTTTAAATGATAAATTACTACTGAAAACAGGCTCACGATTCTGATCGGAGAGCAGGTCATGCTAATTTGCTACACATTTCTCTATGTTTAAACTGAGCTGCCAATCTTTACACCATTTGATAACAACATCCAGGTCACTCTGTAATATCAATGAATCCTCCGCGTTTTAGATTTTTCTGTATATAAGGGTGTTGTCCGCAAAGAGCCGTACGTTACTCTTACTAATAATGCGTTGCTTCTGTATTAATCTGTTCAAGGGCAAAGGCTGAAAATAAATCTATTAACTTCTGCGATGCATTTTTATCTTGACTGTTTTTAGTGACGAATCTTCTCTCAATATTTCTCCAAATATCACTATCATTGCAAGTCAGCAACTGACCTGCAATGTTAGTGATATTTGGCACCGTTTCTGACAAATTCTCATCTGGGTTTCTCCCGTTTCATCCAGAAGGCAGGGAAGACTTTCCCTGTTACCCTAGCCCTTGGAGTGTCCCCCTTCTCATTCCTCTCTTTATTTCCATTTTCTTTTGTTTCGTCCGTAGAAAGGTGNTAACATATAAGTCCCTTTCATTTATCAACATCTGGTAATTAAACGGCACAAACTATCTGGATGCAGGTTAACAAGTCGAGTTCCACGAATGAATCCAAAGCTATCTTTATTAGAAATTGGAATCATTAAAATTGATTTTTCAGGAGGAGTTCTCCTAAAAAGATATTTCCTAAAGATCATAAATTCTTTAAAGGATTAACTTAAAAATGTTCAGAGGGGGATCGAAAGATAATTTACAGCGATAAAACTTTTGCGACATACGATGACCAATGAGGAAACAATTTATTTCAATGCTCTTTATTATGAAACCAGAAAAAAACCGAGGAATAATTGAAATTTCAGTAATAATGGGAAATCATGTGGCAAAGAGAAATTTGTAACGATTACATTCAAAACATGTAATTTTCCCCATAAATGGCAGTTAAGTGTATCCTTTTCGTATCCTGTACTACATGCATGCATAGGCATAGGAATTAAGGGTTGAATTTATGCAGGGATTCTAAAAATAATGTGATTTTTGGATGAGTTATATGTTTTAATTACAGTAAAATCCGTTTAAGATGCTTCCAATTAAGACGTTATCCCCCTTAAGACACGATTTTTGTCCCGTTGCCGACCAAACGAATTACATGGTAAATATACTGCTTGAAGCGCTCTCCTTCCCGCTCAAGACGCAAAATTATCCCCTCCCCAGATGCGCTACAACTCGCTGTATGCTCGCCTCCTTTGATAGACGGATTTTTTTTACGTTATCTGTATCTCCGTTATCTATCTGCACTGTCATCTCTCATATTCCTTGTTCTTAATCGGTTCCTATTACCCAGTTATATCCGATTAACTTATTTCCGAAGAAGTTATGGAGAAGGCAAACAATCCATCTATGGATTCAGTCAACAATCAGCGCGTTGTTTTTATTCATTTGTTGCATCAAGTACGTTAATTTTGCTCGCTTGTAAACTGATCAAACAGTAAAATTAACAGAATCAGGCAAGGTGTTGCGGAAATCCATCGTGGCAGATGTAAACGAACCGTAAGAATAATGAGATATTACCAGTCTTTTCCTTTTTCCCAAGATGAAATGGAATTTGTAACTACTTAAGTAAGTACGACGTACTCTTTATGCGGCAAGCATTCTTCAAAAGTATGATGTAGGCGACGAGCATTACTCCACCCGGTCTTAACGATGTAACGCTTAACAAGCGATTATCGCTTGGTCCCCCGGAAATCCTCTTAACCGGGTTTTACTGTAATATGGTGTCTGTTCTGTGAGCGACTAATGTGGCTCTTTACGTAAATATTCTTTATAATTTCAAGCTATCTTTTTTTGGCTAAATATCTAAGATCCTTTCCTAATTCCATAGGCAGTCATTCAAAGCATAATGTTGGGCAAGGTAATTTAAGGAAGCGCCTAGAGTAACAGAGGGATGGGTATATGGGTATCGTGTGGCGTGTCGCCTCTAACGTCTAAAGTCAAGCGCTAAGCGACTCCGTTGTAGTTTTTACCGTGTTGCGCCTAGCGTCTCTAGGTCAGCGTTTCGCTTCTAGCGCCTTGCATCCAGCGTTTACGGCTAGCGTCTCGTAACCTTTCATCTTGCGTCTAGGGCCTAGCACGTTGGCTCTACCGTGTCGCGTCTAGCGTCGTGCATTTTTCGTCTCCGGTGAATTATCTCACGTTAAGCGTTTCCCTTCTGGTGTCTCACGTATACGGTGGGACACCAGAGTAGCGACTAGCTTCTGACGCTTTGCGTTTTCCGGGTAGCGTCTGCATGAAGCGGCATGATTCTATCGTGTCCCGACGTTTTAGGTCGATCTTTTTGCTTATCGCGGCTCGCGTATGACTTCACCCATCTAGAGTCTCGGGTCTTTAATTTCGCGCTTAGCATGTAGTTAATCTCGTTTAGTGTCGCATTCACCGTCTTCCGCGTTCGTGTCTCGTTTAGCTTACCGCGTCTACGATCTAGCGTCCTGCGTCTCGAAACAAGCGTCTATCATCAGGCGTCTTGTGGCTAGTGTGTTTTGTATATGGTGTAGTATATCTCGTTTATGGTTTACCATGTTTACTCCTACATATAGTGGCTTACGTCTGGCGTCTCGCCACAAGCGCCTTAATTCAAGCACTTCGCGATTCACATCTCCGTTGTTGCGTTTAGCTTTTATCGCCAATGGTCTTGCGTTTGGCGCCTCGCTTTGAA
>KZ309143.1:152208-186408 GCA_000376725.2 Ladona fulva | reverse complement strand
CAGTTATTCTTCTCTCCCGAAGATGGCAACATAGTTGTCGAAATACGTATCGAGAACAATACTTGTTTACAAGCACGACCACGGAGTAACCCAACCCCCGCTGGTGGGAACTCTCCAACGGTTAGTTTTGCACGCAAACAACGGCTATTTGGAGCTTTTATCTTACTCAAATTTGTAACATGTATCATTAATTTTCGTTTGAAGAATATGATCTGGCGAAGTTATCCATACTTTCATTCTGGTCATTGGCTGCTACCTATACTGTTACATTGGCATCCGGCTATATATTTATTGTGGCATTTAATGGAAGCGTAGACTGTAAATACTTAGGAATGAAATCTTTCTATTTTTGTGATGAGTACCGTACAGTAGTTTCTGCCGTAAAACAAAAGCACTGTATTTCTTCGAAAAATCAATTTTTTTTTGTTTTATCAAATGGGAAGGTATATAATATTGAAGTAAGTAAGAGTACTATGGTGGCATTAGTAACTTCTCAACAGTAAAGAACCCTTAGTCTTTAGTAGTTGAAAGGTATCATTGAATTACTTCAGTCCTATTGAAAATGGATGTCGTGAATGAATCCCATACATCATCACTCATGCCTCATTAGCAAGTGATTTCCATATTATCACAGCGATTAATAAGACTAAAAAGAAAGAATAATATATACATCTTTCCATCCTGAAACATAAGGCAAACGAAAAATATTCCATTCATCATCATATTCATCATGTTAAATGTTTAGGATCTCATTTGAAATTTTTTGGAGAGGATGATTGCTGTTTACCCTTACATGTGTAGCAAATCGCTGCACTGAATGACTCATAGAGAGAATCAATTATAACCCAGTAAAGCAGATGATGGTATAAGAAAGCTACTGCGATAGTGAAATGGAGTGCGCCAAGAGAGAATGTAAAAAGTTGCCAAATGTTAGTATACATCTAAAACTTGCCAAAAAAGTATGTACATACCTCTTTTCTGTGCCATTTTTCTCATTTAGGAAGAATAGACAGCGCCCTGCACTCGTATTAAGCGCAAATTATTCGATAACCGACCCTAATTACTTATCGGAAAAGTTAAACAGCTCAAAAAAATCTTCGTCTTTTATAATTTGGAATGCCACCTAGTCAAGGCCTAGCAAATTCATAATTGACTCATTTCGGTCCATTTATGTAACAGATTGGCGGTATGTTATCGGTTGGCTGCCTCATACCAGCCGTGTGCGATCTCATAAAAGCCGCGTGCGGCCAGAATACGCCTAAATATATCTCACAGCCGAATCAAACCGCAGTATTGTTATTTTGTCTGCATATGTGTATAATTTTGTAGTGTTAGCCGTTTTTATCCTTCGTCGTAGCCAGCCAAGGCTGAGCCTAACAATAAAATTACTTATGTTTAAACATTCGTAAGAAAGGCGCAATCTCTTCAGGTGACACCTGACACAAGCCGCGTGCGGCCAGAAAAATTGTAAATATACATCGCATTCACCACCATCAGTTATAGCCGAATCGATCCATAATATTGTCAGTTTGTCTGTATATATGCAAACTTTTGAAGAGTTGTCCGCGTTTTATCCGTTTATGACCTCATATGAGCCGCGTGCGGCCAGATTGAAGCACCACAAATTTCTCCTCCGTCGTCGCCAGATGAGGCCAAGTCTACCAATAAAACTGCTTACGTTTATATTTTCGTTATAAAGCTTAAACCTCTCCAAGTGCGGCCTGATACAAGCCGCGCGCGGCCTAATAAATCCCGCTTGCGGCCGAAAGAAGCGGAAAAATCACTCCTCCGCATCATTTCCTACTTTAACCCTTCCTCCACGATTTGCGAACGGTTTTTCGGTCGTTGACCATTGCGGTAGTCGTCACGAGGTCGGTCGCTGCGATTGAACGAGCCTTTTCTGTGACCCGTCCCTCGAGAGGGCCTTTTGGAAGTACAGATTGGCAGAGTCGCGGAGAGGGGAAAAAAAATATCCGTCGCGCTTGTAAACGAGCAGTATCCTCAGCGAAATAAGCCCGGGACGGATTCAGTCGATTAAAATATAGGCTCTCGGGACATTAATTCGGTCCCAAGCACTCCGTTTGATCCTTTTTCCTGATCGCGTTCCGAGACGACTGGATAATCTCTCCGCGCGAACTGTTATGCCCCGAGATTGACGGCAGAATGCGAAAAATTTCGCAATTGTCGCGAATATTTTTAATGCGATGGAGTCTTCGTATGGTGACGCTTGAACTTAAACACCCTGTGTCTACTGTATGCATGGTGAAACGAGAATCTTACCGAAAAGAGGGCAATTAGGGCTTTTGCTCGTGAAACTATCCTGAGAGTAAAAATTTTCCCCTGACAACAATGACTTTAATTGTTGATGATATTGTTGTTGCAGATTGTGTGTGTCAATTCTACATCTACATATGTACCCTGCAAGCTCCCTTTCGGCGTGTGGCAGGGGGTGCATGCACCATTATTGCACTTTCCTAATCGATTGCTTCGTATCGTATCGTTTGCGGAAAAATTGAATTTTTGTAACTACCAGTTGCAGAATCTATTTCTTTGGTTTTTCTCTTGGTATAAGAAAGGCCTATGTATCAGGGAGGACGCCTTATATCAACTACATCTTCTAGGAATGTACCTTCTCTGAACTTGTCAAGTAAATTAAGTGTTTGTTTAAATGTTCTATCTTCTAGAGATTCCTATCCTGGATCCCGAAGCATTGGAGTAATTAAAATTAATCTTGGTAAGCGATATTTGGTGGCATTCCATCTTCACAATAATACAAATATTATCAATTTGTGTTATTGTGATTTGAGTAATTCTCACTGATTTATCGTGACAATTTTTTAAGAAACGTATTGCCCATCGCTGTACCTTTTCTAAGTCTCGAATGTACCATTTTTCTTTTTTACAATTTTTGCTATTGTTAACATACATTCTATCANGGAACTATCATAATCACGGGTGCCTCTGCGAATCCGCGCTTCCCTTCGCTACTTTCGCTACCGCATCCCCACTTTCTCACCAGTCCTTAACTACCCCCCACTTTATCGGAGGCATCTTTTTCCCCGCCTCTTCCTTTCTGGAGATCAACAGGTCCCACGATAACTCTGCGCCACCGAAGAGGAAGATCTGCATCGCTAGTCTTTTATTCGGATAGAGAGAATCGAATGGAGGGAGGAATGGGGGGGGGGTTGAACCATGGAGGGGGAGTCTGCAGAAGGGTTAAATTAAAAAGATTGGCGTGGGATATTCCGATTGCTTGGAACTTGGAGGTATGAAAATTTATTAAATTAATGAAACGGCTATTTTCATCTGGACTAATCATGATCTGTTTCTTCTCTTATATATATTTCCAGATAATTATTAATTTTTATGACTGCTAGACTAATTTCGTCAATGATTAATTATCAAATCCTAATAAAGTTTCTAATAGCGGAAAGAAGATTCTATGCGTCCATATCCGTAAACCGGTATCCTGACAGAATACCGCGCTGGATGCCTGTTATAAATCAATATCTTATTTTAGGTTGGATTCGCATAGTTTTCAAGGGCTTGCATACACTTTTTCTCCGCCAGAAACCTCGTTAACTGAGCAAATTACCACATCGACAGAATATTTGACGGGCGACTTTGAGCTGAAAAAAGTTTTACCGCACTTATCCATCACTATTTATTAGCATACCACGCGGTTCATTCTAGGCCACCACATTCCTTCCCTTTCTGATTATTCAAATTTCTTTTCGTCTTGTGGAAAAAGATGCCGATTTTTGAGGCTATTCGCAAAAGTAGGCTTGCGAGCCTGACTAAGGGGGTCCTTCATTAATGCTGTATCTTATTACCTAAGTTTTATCGTGTCTATTTTCACCAAACTTTTCGACTGTATAATCCATGAAGAATGTAATCGCAACCCTCAAAATTCCTCCATTATCTGTCTTCCTTTCCGTTCGTGCTAATGATAACTCGAATAAGATTTTCCGTTTTTCAGATGTGTCCGTCTGCCCGTACAGTTAACAGCCCGGAAGGCTGATAAGAGACTCCACCTGGAAAAACTAAATATTAATAAGAACATCCACTCAAATATTCAAAAGGCAGTCATACTTAAAACAACTTCAATAGTACGAAAATTCCTAGGAACACAATAGAGAGGTATTTGACTTGGTTAAGACCCGTCAAAGAACCGACTTTAGTCCACAAGTGTGAGATAAATCAAATAATAATAATACGAATTTATTTAAGGGCGAGATTGAGACTTATTAGTCTCTTCGTACATATAACCTTAAGGCAATACAGATAGAATGAAAGAGGTAATGGGAGTTTAACCAAAGAAAATCATTAAAAGAAGGAAACATTGTGTGGATTAAAAAAAATTTTAAGTCCGCACTTCCGCAAAAATAATGAAATATNTATGGTGCACACACCCCCTGCCATACGCCAAAGGCGACTCACAGGATGCGTGTGTATACGTTGACGTGTGAAAAGAAAAAATAATAATACATTTTCTACTGAGAGGAAATGGGGAGAGGAGCATAAGAGATTAAAGGAATGGCAAGCAATTTATGAAAAGATGCCGGGATGTGGAAGGGAAAGACGCATCGCACAGCCACTGGCAATACTCCCTCGTCCTCCTCGGAAAGTCTCACAAGCAAGTTAAGCATTGCACGTTGGGTGAGTCATAGGATGTGTGTCATCAGGCTACCCAGTCCTTACCGAATGAATGGAAATTAAGACCGGTCCAAGTACGAAAAAGCGGTGACTAACATCAGACAAGGGTGGAATCAAGATCTGAGTGTACTCGGGCGGATTCAATCCAAGCTTCTTCTCAGACAGTAATACCTTATTAGGATCGAAAGCAATGTTTCGATTAAGAACCCCATATTTTCTTAACTACAAAGTTTTCAGCCCAAAGGCCGGTTGGAACGTCATCACATCTACCATCAGCTACGAGGAGCTAGGAGTGGGAAATGAGGCTTACTAGCCAAGATGAGGAGTGAGGTAGTTTGCCCTTGCTTTCCTCACTGAGCCAGAATGCTGTAAACAGAACAACCCCACGTTGGTGAAGCACAATGACTCCACGAGTAACAATTTTCTTAGCATTCCATACGGAGATTTATACTATTTTTCAGTATCACTCATACCTCAATACTGAGGTATGAGTGATACTACTATACCTCAGTAGTGAGGTATGAGTGACAGTAGTATCATCAAGCCATGAACAAGACTGAGACAGAAGTAATTGAAAGATACATTTTTCTCTACATTATAATAAATAATTCAAGATGTTTCTGCATTAGGAGATGTGGGATCACTTTCACCAGGATTGAAAGGACGTTCAACTCACACTTGTGCTTCTAATCAGTGACACTTAATAACCTATGAAATCTAATAACTTTACAAAAAGGTTCAACGCATAGTTAGTACCTGTTGTCAATAATACAGGAATGTCTACGACTCCTAAATATTCACAAATATTTTTTGGAAAGATAACGGATACATAATACATGGCTAAGGAAAACTAACATTAAGGTTATCACTGAAATGTTTGAATTCTAGTTCAGTTTCAGCCTATTAGGACATAAGTTACGAAACGTTAAATTTATCCTTGATCAAAAACAAGGAAAAATTTATGAATAAAGACATGGAATTTCAAGGAATTTATAGTTACAATCTCTTTAGAGATTGGTTACCATGGAGATTAATATATGACATATAATAATAATCTATATGATACCGCTAGCGGAAGCTTCCAAGTTTAGGGCTCCCGCATAGCCAAGTGGGCAACGTGTTCGACTTCGGTGAAAGCGGTCCCGGGTTCGTTTCCCGGTGGGGGCCTACGTGCCAAGTGGCCAAAGCAGTCGAAGCACTTTTAAAAATACTACTACTGACTACCAAGCTTTTCATTTCTTATCAAAGAGAATAAATTGAAACAGACCATATTCCTCAGGGTATTCTAAACGTTTGCCTCACAAGGCCACATCATTCTAATAAAGATTTCGAGGGCCGCAAATCTTGTACACACTTAACTTGATTATTTAATACTGAATGTTCCATCGAGAAATTTTCTTTTTTTATTTATTGTTATATTTAAATGAATAAACATTGTGTTTAAATTGGTGAGATACCCTCTTGCTAAAATTAGATTTATTCCATACCAGTTCTTAAACTTTATTATTACCTCAGTTACGTGAGATGTAATCATTAAAATAATAATAATAACAATAATGATTGTTATTATTATATTTATAATTGCTTTTGTTGTTTTTGTTATTGTTGTGCTTTCTCAGAGTTTCCGCTGGTTCAATTTCCCCTGTCCAGTTGATTGGGTTGACAAGGATCTGTCGACGTGAAGAGGGAATTAACCCTAATTGCATCCGATTCTTGATTTTTCCGGTTAATTGAGAAATATATATACACGTATACGTACGTACAAGTTTTCAATAGGACTTCTTCTTGTGATGTGTTAAACATACCCCTCTCCAAACCAAGTTTCTCCATATAACTTATTATGTTGCTCGACACCAACCCTTCTGCAGGAATTACCAAAGGGATAAACTGAACATTCCTTAATTTCCAGATCCTTTTTATATGCCCTTCGAATTTGTCCCATTTTTCCATCTCGGTTCTTCGGATTTTACGGGACAAAGGCACTGATTTATTGTTATTATGATTAGTTTATTATTCATTAACGGAAGTGCCCGTTGATTCTCAACGGGGGAAATAGAGATAGGATTAAGTATACTAGTCCAATAGGGTGGAATCGTTGATGCAGATTTACTCAACGAAAAGAATATTTAGAAGTTTCATCATTTTTAATTCCATTTAAAAATTAAGCTGATTAATAAAATACTACTAAATGTTCGTACGCGTCTCACTACGATCCGTCAATGCTAATCATTCGCAACGGTAATTACTAAAATCTCTCAAAATTTCTTCCATTACTATAAACTACCATTTATTCTTAACATGTATTTCATATGGGCCCCAATTCCCAATGCATTCTAAAAGGAAAATGCATTAGCTCGGATTCAACAACGGAAATAGTCGTCAGGAAGACGGTTTGTTTACAACCAAAAAATTCCACAAAACGTTCGCGTATTTTCTCAAAATTCTCGCAATTACGAATCGAAAGTGATGTTCCGCGGCCAAAATAAGAATTTTCTTTCAATTTCCCTTCTTTTGGTGCTTGTCCCGATTTCGTACGACTGTTCTTTCTTATTTAATTTTGCAAAAGAAATTAAGTCTGTAAGCGGTGAATTTGAGATTTCCGTGCATTTCTTATGGAAACAGTTTTAAACGCCCGGAGTCGAACTGGGAACAGCTAGGTGAATAAAACATAGCCTATTTTCTAACCTGGGAAGACATTTATAAACCGAAAGTATGAAAGTCATTCGAGTACTGGTTCTCGTGTTTTAGGCGGAAAAACATACATACACACACACAGACAACTTTGCAATAAAAGATGTACCATTTTTTACTGTTTCTTTTTTCGGTATTTTTATCTAAAAATTAGCTTCTGGGCCGCATACAGCCCTCAGATTACCGGCAGGGCTACCCGTAACCAAATGAGTCCATTTTTGAAATACGTCTCATTGTATAAATCCATCAGATGTCGGGCGATTCAGAAATTGTATAATTCGTGATTTGCTATCAATTTCATTTTTTCCTAAATAAGTCGGAATTCGTGTCCGTCGAAATAAAAACGACATACAGGCTCCGTTCCCTCACACGATGGTGCAATTAGTTGGTCTAGACATTCTCCATCATAATGACGCCATACTTGAGAAATTCCTTATCTTATCGGCAGGACAATTACATATTGAACGATAGCGATACTCCTTTTGACGGGTACCCGACTTATTTTTATTGAGTGGATTGTATTTCTTACATTTTTTTCAGTCTTTCCCTAGCTTCCAGACGCGACGACCTACTTACACAGGTGGGATTTCTTAATGATGTCAACACAGCCGACTGACTGGTGGGACCTCTTTCGCCGCGACGCGAAACCTCCGCTTTCCGAGGCTCTTGAAGAGAATCTCGGACAAAAGCACGCATAACGCGGCACGTACACGAAAGATCGGGGACGGCTTAAAAAGTACCTAAAACTCGGTCCGCTTGGGGAAACACGTTCCGAAGAACAAGGTGGTCATGGGAATTATAAAAAAACAGAGGGGTCTGTCCGAGCAGGATTCATCCCAGAAGCCGCTTTGAATCTCAAATCCTCAATCTTTTTTTATCAAAAGCTGTGGAGATGGAATGGGGCTTACTTTTCTCAAGATGAGGAGTGAAGTAGATTTTTTATCTCAAACCCTCAATACTTTTCTTCAAAAGCTGTGGAGATGGAATGAGGCTAACTTTCCTCAAGATAAGGAGTAAGGTAGATTTTCCATTTCAAACCCTCCATCTTTGCTTACCAAAAGCTGTTGATATGGAATGAGGCTTACTTTCCTACGGATGAGGTATGAGGCAGATTTTTTATCTCAAATCCTCAATACTTTTCTCCAAAAGCTGTGGAGATAGAATGAGACTTACTTTCCTACAGATGAGGAATGAGGCAGATTTTCAATTTCAAATCCTCCATCTTTGCTTACCAAAAGCTGTGGATATGGAATGAGGCTTACTTTCCCTTCAGATGAGGAGTGAGGTAGATTCCCAATGAAGAATTGACTTGAAAAAAGTCTGACGGGACCGGATTTTTAGATTTTATTTTGTAGATTTTTAATTTCAAATCCTCCATCTTTGCTTACCAAAAGCTGTGGAGATGGAATGAGGCTTACTTGCCTCAACATAAGGAGTGAGGTAGACTTGGGTGTTGTCTGATTAGCCTACCGCCAGTTCTATTCCTCTAACCACGAGTTTAACAATATCTGTATTTGGAATGTATACCATTCTTTCCATAGCATTCAATCTTGCGTCAATACATTCATGGCATAGGTTCGATTTCGGTCAACAACAACCTAAGCGCCACACATGTGAAAAATTGTAACTACTCGCAAAACACAATGCTACAATCCCAGCGCCAGCATAGAAGAGCGATAAAGAACGTTCTAATTACTATTAATCGTCAATCTGTCAGTAAAGTGTTCAGCGCGAAGGCTGGTTGGAACCTCATCCCCTCCATTATCATCTACAAAGAGATAGGAGAGGGAAATGAGACTTACTAGGCAAGATGAGGAGTGAGGTAGTTTGTCCTTGCTTTCCTCATTGAGCCAGAATACAATAAGCAGAACAAGCCCACGTTCGTGAAGCACAATGACTCTACGAGTAACACTTTTCGTAACATTCCATAAGGAGAATCCTTAATCAATGCTATTATTCAGCATAACTCATACCTCAGTAGCTTTCATATCACCACAGCCATGAATAAGACTGAGACAAAAGTATATTAAAGATACATTTTTCTCTGTCCCGTGCCAAAAGAGAAATGATGAATGAATATTTCATTCATCATTTCTCACACAGGTAATCGTCAAAGCAACCAATAAATACGAAATTTTGGGTAAGGTATATCGGGCGGGATAAAATTTCATTATTTTCAAAGAAGTACCAAAGTACATTTTTTTACATACTGTCCTGGCTCACCTTCATCGAATCTGATCCAAAATCATAGTAGAAAATTTAGTAGCAAGATTTTATGGATTTCTAATTTTTCTGCGACCATAGATTAATCTTTAGTTGTGTATTTGTGGTAATTACCTACTTCAACTGCAATGCGAAGCAGTGAAAACTACTGCGTCGAATAGCAAAATAGCGATATTACTCTCAGTTGCGAGTGATGAAAACCTTATGATGATGCATAGTGTACTAGGCAGTGTGGGGTAGGATGAAAGATGCCAAACACATAAGAGTCAGCTATTTCGGATCCCAAGGGGCTATCTTTAAAGCTCTCTATGCGGGAGTCTTGTGGCTAGACGTATTTTCAAAAACCGCAGGAGGCATTCTCTTCTCATTGTAAACATCCTATGAGAGGCCTTTTGAAGAAACACAACAATGTTCTATGGAGAACTCAGAGGTGGACAAATTCACATCCAAGCGTTGGGCGAAACAATACTTACGAAACAATAAACTCCTTTACAAAAACTTCACCGACGATCACTTAGACAACAATCACTCATACAACAATCAATCATTCAACAATCGCTCATACAACAATCACTCATACTACAATCACTCATACTACAATCACTCATACTACAATCACTCATACTACAATCACTCATACTACAATCAATTGAGGGCTGATTACTGGTGCAAATCTCATCTCTAAGAAATTCCCTTTACGGTCAAAAAACGCGAAAAGAAATCTTGAGATATCAACAATAAAGTCCTTCACAACAATACCTTCTGCAGCAATCACTCTTACAACAATCACTTGAGAGCTAATTACTGCTGCAAATTTCGTCTCTAAGAGATGCCCTTTACGGTCAAAGAACGCGAAAAGAAATCTTGAGATGACTAAGTCTGTAGAATTACCCTGCAAGCCGTTTTTCGACGTGTGGCAGGGGGTGCATGCACCATGGCTCTACTTCCCAAATCGATTACTTTCGCGTATCGTTCGCGTAAATTCTTGAAACGATTCGTTCTATAATCCCTGTTCTCTCTTGAACTATTAGAGCGGCCCATGTTACATGGTGGACGCATTATATCGGCTACATCATCTCTGAACGTATCCAGTAAATTAATCCTTTGATTAAATTTTCTAACTTTTACAGATTCCCATCACTTATCGGCAGGGTCTATACACTGCACACATACTCAAGATGAGGCCTAACTAACGCGAAATAACGTAGCTCGCGAGCTCTTTCTTCGCTCCGACCGACTATTATGTAAACGAAAGCACTTAACTTCTTAAGTACCTTCCCACATATATCATCCATTCCAGATACATCAATAACATCATAAAATAAAACATTAAAACTTTATTCCAAATAAAAATTTAATCCAAATCAGCGGCATTAAGTTGCTAAACAATATATCGAGGTTTAAGAAAGCTAGGAATGATATCGTAGGGTTCACAGATAGTCAAGTGGGCTGCGCGATAGCCTTTGGTGGAAGCTGTCCCGGGTTCGAATCCCGGTGAGGGCCCATGTGTGCGAAATGACCTCAGTTATCGGAGCATTTAACAATATTACTACTAAAAATAACACTGTCATATCTATTGTGTGGGTTCTTGAAATTAAACACATCTGCAGGAAAAAATTACATCCACTTCATATGAAGACAACCAATCGCAAACATTAAATTAAATTAATGATTTTAGTCATCTTCCATGTTTGTAATCTTTTCAAATTGTCAAAGCGAATAGTTTTAGACCGTTTCTGTCGTCAAATCCGGATGAAAGTAATTTTCTTCATATTTCTTTTGGTACAAGACAGAGTACAACCTGTATTTTATTTACTTTTCTCTCTACCTTGTTCATAATTGCAGAAAATTGAAGCTGCTGGGGTATGAATGATGCTAAATAATAGCACTCATTTTGGTCCCTCCATACTGAGTATTACGTCAATTGTTATTCATAGGGTCATTAGGTTGCACCTGGACAGTAGATGTTAAACGGATGGCGAACTTTCAATGGATGTTTTCCATTAACAGAATTCAGACTCAATGAGGAAAATAAGGAAAAAGTACCTCACTCCTCATCTTACCTAGTAAGCCTCATTCTCCTTCCAACGCTTTTGATGGCAAATGATGTAGAGGCTGTGGATCCAATCAAGCTTCGAGCAAATGACTTTACAGACTAATAATTGGTGTTACCAGTTGCTGAATAACGATAAAAACAACATATTTTGACCAATCGAAGGGTTTATTCAATGCTTTGGTGTCACTAGATACTTGTTCGCAAATCTCAACATGAGTAGCTTTCTGAAGAACTCTAGCGTATGTACGTAGTGTTTACCAAGGAATCGATGCAAGAGAAGAGACGCCAAGAATGATAAATTATAAGAAATAAATTACGGAAGGTAAAGAAGTTGGAAGGAAAAGTGGGAAGGTCGATAGAATGATATAAATCTTCATTAGTGCGATATGAAAACTGGAGAAAATCCCCTTTCACGCAGTGCTTTAAGGAAAGTGTGAGGTGAATCATGAAGAAGCTACAAGGGAAAGTAACTTTTAGTAGAAAACTTAAAACCGGTGATTCAGAATATGTTTCTTGTTCTTTAGTTATCCGTTACGGCAAGTCCCAATCGATCTTTTTCTCCGGGTGATTTTATATTGCGTTCGCCACTTCATCCTTTTAAATCGCCTGTCATCTTCGTCTTTTTCCCTTCCCTGAACTCATCCATTACATTTTCATCAGACACTTCGTCCTCAATAAGTTACCAATGTAATTTCCCTCCTCTCGATTTGAAAACCTCTGCCAGAATGTACTGATCTGAAATTAGCGCATTGAACTATCACACTGGCTTATATTGTTTTAAACCCTTCCCGGAGGAGCTTCATTGTTATTAGCATTATTCTTTATAGCTATTGGATATCTAGGTTAGCGGACGAAACTATTTTGCAGGGCGTCTACAAGTAATTCCTCACACTAGTTTTAAATCACTCCTGCTACCATATCTTAATGAAATAATTATTTACCATTTGTCTTTTGGTACTGGATAAAGAAAAATGCTCTTTTGCATACTTTTGTCTGTCTTGCTGTGAAGATATGAAAGCTACTGAGGTATGATTCATGCTGGATAATAGCATTAATTAAAATTACGAAAAGCATTACTCGTAGAGTCATTGTGCTTCACTAACGTGGACTTGTTCTGCTTATAGCATTCTGGCTCAGTGAGGAAACCAAGGGCAAACTACCTCACTCTTCATCTTGCCTAGTAAGCCTCATTTCCCTCTTCTAACTATTCGTAGCTGATGGTAGAGGGGATGAGGTCCCAACCGGCCTTCGGGATGAATAGTTTACATTCATACACTTTAACATTATTAATTTATAATTTTTCGTTATGATATAATAATATAAACCTGTTATTCCTTCGAGGTCATTTATGCTGCAATACAATTTTATTAGAAACATTCATATTTAGTTGCGAAAAATAGAATTCTTACAAATCATATCATCTGTTATGATCATCAAGTTATGCGCATTGCGATCATAATGTTACTCGAAAGTAATTTGAACTTTTAACAATTTACTATTATTATTACGAATTATTGATTGTTCTGTTGTTTTGTAATCAATATAAGCTGGAGAAGGAAGTCATAAAACACTGGTTCTCCAAAGTTTTTCAAAATAATTTTTATCAGCAAATCTGGAAATTTGTTGTTTTGGAATATAATTTTCATGGGCGACAAATTATGTCCGCACCCGGGCGGAAGATAGGCTGGGGCGGCTTTGCCCTGTACCATGGACAGTGACATCCTACCATCATACTTATAAATAAGACAAGGATGAAATTCTACGTTCGAAATTTCTCGTTTCTAAAAGACATCTTCGTGAAATTTTACAAACTGATTTTTCTGCTAATTCCTCGAAAAACAATGCTGTAAATGATGCTGTTTATAGAGGATGACAATACCTGACCTCAATCTTCGCCATTTTTTTAATAAAAACCTTCTTCGATTTTCCAAGAACGCGATTCGACGCAAAAGGATGACTTTTGAAGGCAATGTTATGAAGACGGTTTGGTAATGGGAAATGCGATATGACTCCCAACTTGAAGCTCCTCTGGTGAGATAGGTCGTTGCGTAGCAACGCTCTTCTTCTCGCTGCACTTTGCGCCCACACGCGACACTTCGCAGCTATCGATCACGTGGAGTGAGGCATTTATGATATTCTTTTAATAAACGCAGAAAAAATGAAATATGGAGGAAAAAATTCATCAGACATTTTCCCACCTGGCAATAAACCTTTGTGTTGTAATTAAAAAATTAATCTTTTGGTGAATCTGATGCTTGCTTTAGAGGATTATCAGGTTGGAATGCATTTGAAGTTATAAAATATACGTTCATCAAAACTAATTGCCTGTGTTGTTGGTGATAAATTGGACTTTGATGGAAACATATAGGTATGACTTAGTGGAAATTATATGCGTATCATTCGATCGCATTTTAGGTTGACTGCGTGTATTCTTTGTGTGGTTGGTTCTCTAGAAAGACAAAATCGTCGAAAGGGCTCATTGTAAGCCATTCTGACTTTTTCAAGATTAATTAAGAACTGATTGAGCTTTTACTATTACTGGTAAAAGACAATGAAATAAACATACTGCTCTATTTGCTACGGAATTCTGATATGTAAAGCAGAGATTGAGTTTGAGAATAAATTACAGTTTAGTCACTCAAAAAATGATCCCTAGATGATAAAATATTGGAAATCAACGTGAGATCCATCGAAAATTTTTAGTTTCACTTCGTCAAGATATGGTAGCAGGGACCGTTTACTGATAAAAAAACTGGAAATCTCGGAATTTGATCGCATCTTGATTTTCCAGCGAGTATAGAAGTGTACTGAAACGCCATGGAATAACGGCGACGACGTTGTAAAAATTTGAAATTATTCACGGAGACTATGCCAACAACAAGTATCAACTTTCAGGGGCAAGTACTATTTTGGAAAAAAAATAGAGACTTCAGAACTTGAACGTACCTCCTACGTAGGTAAATGCTTCCTTTCGCATTCACATTGATCTCCTACCTCTCGGTTGGTTCATTACTCTCGAATACCCATTCTTCTAGGAAACTAAGCCCTCCCTTTATACCCCCTAATAACTTTTGTCCTCCCCATTGTCTCTCCCCTTACACCCTGCATGAATTTACTTTCTTTACGGATCCTTCTTTTGTCCGAATGCGACCAACCCCTTTTCGCGCCCTCCTCTTAATTTCTTCATTAAAACCCTTTCCTCTTCCACCATCCCCACTTCGTTTGTCTTTCCATTAACCCAAGTCACTTCATCCGCTCTACGTCACACCCGCAAAGGTCTCCGGTCCTTTCATGACGCTATCCTTCCACAGGGTCCATGTTTTTCACCAGCACAACAAATACTACGGACTAAAGATTTCATAAGTCATTTAATAACGTTGTCTTTCTGAAATCTCCTCTCCGTCGGCTTCCGTCGCTTCATGAAAGCTACCTCTATTCATCTTCTAACCTACTCTATGTCGCCCTAAAAACAATACCCTAGTAGCGAGATTAATCTAAGTATACTTGTCCATCTTGGTTGTTTACTTAGCTTTCTCCCCTTCTGCAAATAGCAAAAATTTAATTTACTGGCGTGAATTTCCATACAAAAATCCATTGCTATATCTACATCTACATAAATACCCTGCAAGCCGCCTTCCGGCGTGTGGCAGGGGATGTAAACACCAAGCGTTCGAGTTACCTCTTTAGCTTATTGTTATCGCGTATCGATCGCGGAAAGAATGAGTCCCTAAAACGACTTGTCCTCGCATCTATTTCTCTTATTTTACGCTCATTGCCGAATCGGCCGAAGTTGCAGAATGAAGTCGCATGATACCAATTACGTCTTCCTCAAATGTATGTACTTCCTCCGAATTTATCTAACAATCGCAGCCCAACTTCTAATCTACTTTCTTTCAAGGAATCCCAACCTGCGTCTGAGATCATTTGTATAACGCTTGCTTTTCTATCGCAGCACTTTATTACAAATCGCTTCGCCTTGCGCTTCACTTTCACGAGTTCGCGAGCACCCGTTTCATCCGCTGGGTCCCATATACACGCCGCACATTCCAGATGGGGCCCAACTAAAGTGAAATAACATCGCTCTCTGACTTTTACATCTCATTTATCTACAATACGCTTTATAAAACCGAGCTTTTTAGTTGCTTTACCGCATATTTTTCGAATATGCGTGCCCCAGTTTATGTTATTTGCAAGAGTGAATCCGAGATAATCAACTGAATCGGCTACGTTTAAATTCATTCCACAAACAGAATATATATCGTATAATTCACAGAATGAAAATTGCATAACCTTCTTCATTGTCACGTACCGAGAACGTGCGAGACCACGTCCTCAAATCATATAATCCTAATTTGACCACAAAATTCTTTCCTGTTTGTACATTCATTGGGGCAAAAATTAGCTTGTTAGGTCAAATGCGGCATGCGGCCCGCGGACCGCCAATTTGACATCCCAGGGCATCTGTGAACTCTCTCCGAACTTATTTACTAAATTTGACCTTTGTTTAAATCTTCCAACTTTTAAAGATACCCATCCTGCGTCCTGAAGCATCTGGGTAACGCTCACTGATTTGTCGTAGCAATTCTTCACAAAACGTATCTACTTTCGCTGCACCTTTTCTAATCCCTAATACAACACTTGTCGGCAGGGTCCCATAAACTACACGTATACTCATGGTGAGACCTAACTAATGCAAAATAACATCGCTCGCTAAATTTTTCTTCGCTTCTACTGACTGTTATCTTCACGAAGCCGAGTTTCCTAAGTGCTCTTCCACATATTGTATCAATAAAAGAAATTAAAGACACTCTATCCGTAAAAATAAGCACGTATGCGGTGAAAGATCTCAAAATGTATAAAAAAAAACATTGATCTGAGGATAGCGAAGGAGTTTCCTTGATACGGCCGACCTGATTCTATATCGCCAAACGATGAGGGAAGATCCCTGTCTATTAGGTATGAAATGAAAACAAATAGAAGACGTGGAGCAGATGAGATATTGCCTTCTCTGAGAAATGGATCGCCCCCCAAGGGAATCGGTAGATTAATGTAGACGAGTAATATCCACAGGGGTAAAGATTTTCCAACCAAGGGTCTCTAATGACGTGACGAAGGGATTCACGGTTTGCGCAACTGAACGTCATCCGCGGAGAGATAGATAGCACTGGCGAAATTGATGGAGAAGGATGATTCGATTTGACTTTTTCATTAATATTTTTTACGTATAAGTCCTGCTGACGCCATATTTCTAAATACGCATTATGATGCTCATTAATATAATGGAAAAAATTATCGTAATTTTGCATCTGATAAAATTACTATAAGTTCATAATCTTTATGTATAAAGTTATGAAGAAATAATTCAACGTTACTCTGGAGTGGTATCAGATACCGCCCCGAAGGCAAACATTTCTCTTTAACTTAATCACCCCTGAATACTCTTTTATTAAATATTTAATGAATAGGGAATATGGTTGCCCCGGATCCAAGGAAACCAGTAAACTGAAATTTCACCAATATTTTCAAAGAAATAACACTGAATAATGTCCACGACAGGTTTATTTCACGACCGGTTTCGTCAACGGGTTGACATCTTCTGGTCATATTCCACCAATATTTCATATTTCACCAATATACAACATTTTAAAAAACGCTACTATATCTTGAAGACTGTAATATTTCTCATTTTCCTTTCGGTTCAGGATAAAGAAAAATGTATTTTTCATTAGCTTTTGTCTCAGTCTTGCTCATGGCTGTGATAATATGGGAGCTAATGAGGTATGAATGATCCTGGATAGCGGCATTGATTAAGGTCTCACCTTTTTTTAATGCTACGGAAAATGTCACTTGTAGAGCTATTGTTCTTCACTTAGATGGACTTGTTCCGCTTATATCATTCAGTCTCAGTAAGGAAAACAAGGGCAAAATACCCCACTCCTCATTTTCCCTGTCGTCTCAGCCCCCTCTAGATACAAAGCTTTTCGTAGCTAATGGTGGGAGGGGATAAGGTTCAAATTAGCCTTCGGGCTATAGAGTGTACAGACATATTAACTACAACACATCTCATCACAAGTAAAGCCCTTTTAAATGCGAAAAAGTATACTCTACAAGAATGGACATTAGGGAGGTTTAGAAGAAAGCCAAATTTTGAATTTACCGCCGATAAGACAAGAAAAATGAAGAATGATATTGCAAAATAATGTAGGTAACAAGGATTGCCATGATTATGTTACTCGGAAACCAGCCATATCTTCCACAAGCAATTCTATGAATGGTTCTTATTTATAAAGTTTGCCAAATCCCATTAAATCATCCAAGGTCTCTTCTCACCAAAATCCAATACCACACTTGACAGGCGGAATAATCGAGATTGATCGTCAATCGTTCCCCATATAACTACGGAATGGGGATAATTCATATCTTAAAATATAACATGACTCCAAACCTATACGTTTACCTATTACTCGAAAACAATGTTTTGTAAAGAATTCAAAACGCTGCTTTGGCGAATTTCGACGCCTCTCAAGTGAAATGCTGTCTTTTAATATCCAAACATTATCGGGCTGCCATTCGGAAGGTCTTTTATAAGAAATGAGCGAAAAAATAACACCACGGAGTTTCATTTGCAAAGATAAATTATAAATAATGATCTTGCAACAGCACAAAATTTTCTGAAAGAAAAGAAATTTCCCAAATATTCTCATTTTTCTCACAAATTATCGTTTCCTACTCTGGTCATTGGGAAATTCGGAAAAGTCTGGGTTTCTCGTCTGCTTTCCTGTTTTCGTTGGCATAGTAACAAAGTTGCTAAGGAGTTGTTATTTTGGTATCTAGTATGATTGTATTAGTAAGTACGGCGTAATATGAGCACCCATGATGACAAACTTTTCCTAGAGGGAAGAAATACAGCCAAAAATAAACAATTATCCTGCGTTCTTCAATTTTTCCATCATTTTTATATAAGGGAATAGACGATGAATTTGGATTTTATTCCGTTGTGGTTGTAATTTCTTAAAAACCTAACTGCTATTTAATTGAAATTTGAAGACGTTCCTAAGCTGTGATTGGGCAGTCGCCAAACTTAACTGACTCTGAAAGAAAAAGGTCAACCAATTCTAAAGATGTCATAGCCACTTCGCGAGCAATCATGGTGACATTTTCATAATAAGATGACAAACATCTGAGTTTTCTTCATGCTTAGGCAGGTTATTTGAAAGGTTTCCCATGCTTCTTTGGGCGAACGCCAGGCGGAGAATTAGCGCTCCTCTCACGAGATAGAACAATCGTCGATAATCTTTCAATTTACAAATACACCTTCATGAATTAAAGTGATGAATAATGGGTTACGAGATATAAAGAGGAATTTGTTACACATAGAGGGTGAATTCTGCTTCAATACCCATCAAACTTGGATTGCCCTGTGATAATTTCACTTTTTCTTTTTCGTGTTCCTATCTTTTCCCCTGATTTCCACACTAATCCTGGATAAGCGGTTTCAAAGCTAACTTTTCAAACCTAAGCCGTACACCGGCGGATAGAACTCTCGTTTGAAGAAGAAACGGAAAGTTCCGGGTGACCGATTTCTAGAAAATACCCTAATCTTAATTAATATAATTAATTGATTAATTGCCGAAATTAATTACTGATAGATTTATTAATATTCATTTGTTTAATATTTTAAAAACTAAACATTTAAAAATTAGTAATAACAATAATAATAAATTTAATAATATTTTAAATTTTAAATATTTTTAATAGCTTTAAAAATGTTTCAGAATCATAATATTATATACTTGTTCTTTAGNAAAAGAATTCCCTCGTAAGATCATAATAACACAATATATTTCATACCATTATTTAAAATATATATTCTACTGTTTTCAAGTCATCAAAGCCTACTTAACGTACACTTCATATATTAAAATATAAAAACTGGTTATCCCCGTGTACTAATATGGGATAGTTCATGAAATCAACATTCAAAAATGGCAATAGTCGTCAAAAGGATGGGTTGTTTATTCCCCAAAACTTTTACGAATATTTCCGTAGTGTTTTATCAAAATCCTCGAAAGCTCGGATCTATATCAATATTTAACGTGTAAAAGAAAAATCCTCTGCAGGTCATGAAAGCCTATTTTACGTACATTTCTTATGTTAAAATATAAGAACTGGTTATCCCCGTGTACTAATATGGGATATTCATAAAATCAACATTCAACAATTGCTTTATAGTCGTCAAAAGGATGGGTTTATAATTTCCCAAAAATTTTACGAATTTTTCGGGCATTTTATCAACGTTCTCACAATTTGGAATGTATATGAATGTTTCACGACTAAAATAAAATTCTATGATCATTTTCCTTTCTTTACACATTTGTCTCAATTTCGTAGGACCAATTTTTCTAATTTAATTATGTAAAAAAACAACTTCTGCAAATCATGAAAATGTAATTTACGTTAATCTCTTATGGAAACGTATTATGGGCTCCTGGGCTCGAACCCGGGCCTTTACGGAGATGAGAATAGTTTTCCTGGGGGTTTCNTAATGATAGGTACGCTGATCACAGAACACTGAGGAACTATTGCATTTTCTTCAACCTTCTGCTGATTCTCTTCACAGAATCAATATGCCAAGAATGAAATATGTTCATAACATATTGTCCCTTACAAACTAAAAGAACTGCCGCTCTCATTTCTTCCTATCGCTTACGCTAAGCATTACATTGCTACTCATCCGGCATAATTTTAATTATTTTCGTTATTCAGTTTCTTCTCTTTTCGCTATAAATCGCTATCTCCCTATATAATAATATTAATAATAATAATAATAATAAAACGACTACTGAGTTTGAAGGAACTGAATCCGTAAGAATTACAAGCAGTAAAGCATGCCTTGGAGATTTGTGATGGCCGTTAATTCACAGTGGAACTCAAATTTAATACACAGTGGATTGTGTGAGGTATGAGGTGTGAGGTATGTACTAAAATATTTTATTAATTATTTCACCAATTTAGTGGTCGCTATTGCAAGCTTACCTATGGCATACAAGGAAGATATTTTAGTCTATAGACAAAGAATTAGTAAGACATCTTCGAAAAGATGACATGAATAATGCGATTTCATCTTTTTCGAGGATAAAATCAGTCAATATGATATATGCATATAACGGCCGTTGGATGCCTAAAATTCCATGAAAAAAATGTCCATACACCTGAATTTCGTTACGAAATCGGGTCGTAGAGTTAAAGGACGAAAACAAGCAGAAATCTTTACCTAAAATTTGCTTATCTTTTGTTCAGACACAATCACTTCAAGTCAATCATCCATTTAAAAATTCCAAAAATTCAGATTCCGGTGGTTGCCAAGCAATTTTGTTTATTTTAATCATGCAAGATATTCTGGATGTTTCAAAATAAACTTCGACGCAAACACGGTTCAATAATTGAATCTTGAGGAGTATTTCCGTGGAGACAATCATTTGAAGAAATCCCAAACATTTAGAAGCAGGAAAATATATCCTTAATCATCCTTTTAGGGAAAATGTATCTGGAACACATGTCAGAAATACGAGGCACGATCATTTCCTCCTAAATTGTACGGAAGGAGCTATACATCCCACACAAGAGAAACATACCGCGGGATTGTTCACAGAGTCACGTAATGACGTGGACAAACGGCGTGTTGTTACCAGAATCGTCCCGAGAAACAAAACAGAAATGCCTACCTTCCTTAAATTTATGAAGGAATTCAAAACCCACGGCTGTGAATACTTGAAAACCGGCGGTTTCGCATACCTCGGAGAGCTGGGCGACGGCCAACGTGACGGAGCGTTGCGGTGGTCCTCAGACACAAAGGTTGGCTGCAAGAGAAAAATGTCAAGTGAAAGCGTCATCCTGCTTGAATTGGAAACAGTGCAAGAAAGTGATTACATGAAAGCTACCATTAAAACTTAAGGATGCGAAAATGAGATCTACTGTCAGATTGAAAATAGTATAGACCTGGACTTTGACGCGTTACCCATTGATGATCTGCCAACGTAATGGAACGCGTTATACATCGTTCGAAAGAGAATTTATTTGCCTTTAAAATGATACACATTAAGAGTCAATACCGATCTCCTGCTTTATCTGAGTCGACGTTAACCAAATCAAAACACGGTAAATAAATGCTCTTTCGAACGATGTATAACTTGTTCCATTGCGATGGCAGATCATCAATCGGTAACTCGTCGAAATCCAGATCTATACTATTTTCAATCCGACAGTAAGTAAGCCGCTTGTGGCAAGTCAAAGTAAAATTTGTAAACGGACTGGAAAAACTCATTAATAAATGATTTTCATACTTCTTTTCTGATTCAGGAATACAAAACTTTTCTGCAGGATATTACATAGTAAATGCATACACAAGTTAAGGCCTGACTAACGCAAAATAACATCGCTCAAGGACTTTTTCATCGCTCCTACCGACTATTCTCTTGACGAATCCGAGTTTCTTTCCGCGTAAATTACGAATTATCTAGATCGACTGTGTAATAAGATGAAAATTGAAATCCAATATTGTTCCTGGAATATAAGTAAAACAAGATGATTAGAATAAAGAAATGATTACTTCTCAGCCGTATGTGCAACCGGATACTGCGGAGAAAGAAATTAAATGAGGATCTTAGCCCAAAAGGGAACCTCCCAAAGAGGTTCTCAAAACTAGCAGATTCCAAAGTGTTTATCGAAATGAAGCAGGTGAGAAAAACTAAGGGAAAATAATATTTGGTGGGTTACAGTCAAAATATAAAAGGAAGAAACACAACCACGAAAGGACTATTACATGCCTTAACAATTTTATGAGGTCTTGCGCAATGTTTGCTTGCAATAACGGCTAAGAAGTAATCACTTCTGTATATCAGTATATTAAGTCAGCCATGTTCCATCCCATTCTGGTTTATTAAGTCATCTTGAAATATAATTCTTATGATTTTAAAGCCAACAATTAAAGGTTCCTGGGCGCCAAACCCTCAAAAATAGGAAGATCTGCTCAGCTTAGCTCGAAGAAATACAGTGCTTTTGTCTTACGGCAGAAACCACTGTACGGTACTCATCATAAAAATAGAAAGACTTCATTCCTAAGTATTTACAGTATAAACCGCTTCCATTAAATTCCACAATAAATACATAGACGGATGCCAATGTAACAGTATAGGTAGCAGCCAATGACCAGAATGAAAGTATGGATAACTTAGCCAGATCATATTCTTCAAACGAAAATTGATGATAGATGTTACAAAATGATAATTGTTGGATACAAAATTCCCTTTATTAACCTGACTACTCTATAAATTACATGAGAAAAATCTGTCCACGTTTTAGAGGTGTAACATTCTCTGGCAATGTAGGCGACACAAAAAATTCCAATGAGGCACCGGAGAGATTCGAACTCCCGATCTCCTGTTTACTAGACAGGCGCTTTAACCAACTAAGCCACGGCGCCGATATGTGTATTGATTATATAGATGTAACTTCAATCGTTGTGTACACGTACCCGTTTAAAGATTGAGATATTTCAATGGATATATATTACAGAAGATGGTGTGAAAACGAAAATCGGCCAGGAGTATGAGTAATGATAGGTACGCTTAGCACAGAGCACTGAGGAACTTTAAAAATACACTACCTGTACTCATGGCAGATCTGAAAGGAAAGAGGCATAGGAATTAAAGTGGGAGATTACTTCAAATTGATCCAAAATAAAGGATATTTACGTTTGTATTAGAAGTCACTACGGTAAGAAACATTAAATCTGGGACACATGAGGTAGTTGATGATATCTTGCTGGACAGAGCAAGGCAACGTCAGTCGCTATGGGGAAACATTTATCGCATCGACACACCGCCTATAATTGGTAAGGTTGCTACCAGATTTCTACCTGTAATTTAAGAATTCTAAATTCGTACTCTTGATAACATATCGCGATTTATTCATTGGAATTTGAATATGTTCCATATGTTTTTTGGAATGGAAAGAATGTACATGTCGTTAGCATTTACCTCAGTATTACTCATTACAGTGACGACATGAAAGCCTCTGAGGTATGAGTGATGCTAAATAATGACAATCATCCTGGTATCTCTTAAACGAATTCTCTGATGAGATTTTTCATAGGACCATTGTGCTGCATTCACTTGGATTTTGCCAATTCAGCATTCTGGTCCAGAGAGGAAAGAGAGGGATCCTCACCTCACCTCACCTCACTCCTCCAACTAAGCCACGGCACCGGTACGTAAATTGGTTATGTAGATATAACTTCATGCTTTTTGGCCTCGTGGCCTGTTGAATATTGAGAAATTCCATTGGATATAACGGAGGTGTTTAAATGAAAATATGTCAGGAATATGAGTAATGGTAGGATCACTAGGTAAAGTGCACTGAGGAAATTTAGAAAAATGCCACCTGCACTCATACCAGAATTGAAAGAAAAAAGGGAAAATTAAACTACGAGATTACTTCAAATTCCATCAAGAATCTAAGAAAAAGTATACCGCTGATTACAGCGTAATTTGAAATAAATATCACCCTTGTATTTTAAGTGAAACTTTTCTAATCTAGGAAGACATTTATAAACCTCGAAAGTTAAAGTCCTGAGAGAACAGGTTCTCGAGTTTTAGAAGGACAAACATTCACCCACACACACCCTAATTTATCATATAAATTAGGATTTAGTTTCCTGGGAAAAGTGGGTCCTGGTTTTTTTCCTACTAGGACTTAGAAATCTAAATTACACTGCATAAATTCTTTGAGGACGTACTGGACATGACAATCTTTAAGGGATGCAGGTTCCAGATGATGTCACAGTCTTTTCAATATCACATCTTCGTCTGAGCAAATACACCATGCATTTAAAAACTGCTTATTGACAGAGTACACGTGAAAAGAGGATAAGTAAAATAATTGAGTCAATAGCAAAGGTAAAAGGAAGGACGGATTGCAATTATATACTAATTCCACCACATCGGCGCCGTGGCTTAGTTGGTTAAAGCGCCTGTCTAGTAAACAGGAGATCGGGAGTTCGAATCTCCCCGGTGCCTCATAGGAATTTTTTGGTTCCATCTGATTGGGAAGAAGTGTCCGGAAATGAAAAATTTTACATTTCTTTCCATCACCATAATGCAGAATTAATGGGATAAAACAATACAGAACACTCGCTCTATTGCTTTTTCCCGTATATACGATAGGAAATACCCAGCTCTTATTTGATGCGGTCAAAGAACACCTACAAAAGTATTGATCACAGAAGTATGACACTAATTCTCCCTCCAGATAAGTTTGTATACCATAATGATCTCATATACGTCAGTGGCTTGTAGGTGAAAATGGTATACAATTGCAATTAACTCGTTTGGGGTGTAGAACATGGAATCACAAACCTAAAACTGGCTTCGATATGGAAGGATTTTTAATACAAGTGGTAAAGTCAGCATTTTTCTGCGGGTTCGATTAATGTAGTTCATGGCTTCCTAAGTGGTGCGCTGTGGCACACAGACGTGCCATAAGTATAATCTTGGTGGCCACGTCATAAGTCCTTTTTCCTTCCTACGAGAAGGAAAAGTACTTCTCGTATTTAAGAATACGTTTGAACAATTGGCATTTCACATTTCCAAAATCAGATTTCGGGTAAAAAGTCTACAGTCTGCTGCTCAATCCTTGTACATAAACATGAAAGTGTTCCATATATCTCTATACGAATAACTTATTTCAACGAATAACACAAAATTTATAGCATTAATATCGAGGATTTTTCGTCGCACTCTATAGTTTGTATTCTTTTTTCTGTCAACAATCTAACAATACCCCACGCGTCGCTATAAACAAGGTAAACAGTGATGCTATGCTATAAATTAAATAAACCATAATCAATCCCCGCTAATGTTCCCAATTAAATTCAGGAACTTACGAAATCATTAAAATGTGGCATTCCGTTTGGACAAACAGGACTAGAATGAATTATTTATTTCGAAATCCCCGATTAGACGAAAAAATTTCATTGTAGGCACCGGGGAGATTCGAACTCCCGATCTCCTGTTTACTAGACAGGCGCTTTAACCAACTAAGCCACGGCGCCATGATATTCCATAACGAGTAAATCAAATTCAACGTGTCTGTTTTCTCGTATTTGCCTTTACAATTACTTTAGACTTATATTTCTTCGGATGCAAACTAAGTTTTACACTTGTTCACCTAATTTTTTAAATCAACTCTCGTACGAATATATGTGAAGGATAGGCCATAAGAAATGCATGGGAAAAGAGGGCCGATATTTTGTAGTCAGATAAGTTTTTCTAAACTTTGCAAATTGAATCTCAACAATAAAATCCTAACGATTAATATAACTATCTATGCTTTGTATGGTTTGAAATTGTATTTTAATAGAAAAAAATCGGAAAACATAACATTNACATTAAAATCCTAACAATTAATATAACTATCTATGCTTTGCATGGTTTGAAATTGTATTTTATTAGGAAAAATTCGAAAAACATAACATTTTTATTCTCTAAATAAACATGGATAACGTTTACCGCCGAAATCTTAGACAATAATGTAAACAAACGCAACATTGTTTTATCAACCAACTTAACAAAGTTGTATCCATGCCTATATATAACAAAGTTACATCCTTACAAGTATCAGCTATAAACAATATAATGCATACGTACATTTTTAAATAAGTTAAATTGTATCTCGTCATTTTTGACGTGGGAATTCACACACATTTCCTTCTTGGGGGAGTATTTCTGCTGTGGTTTCTTTTCCCCCTACGTTTGCACTTAGGGAGAAAAAACACCACAAATCAAAAATTTCCCACAAGAAGGAAGTGTGTGAAAAACCAGCGAAACTTACTGTTTTTCAAGTATGTACAATTGATTTAACAGATTTTACTGCCAAATTTAAGAAAAAGAGCTCCTCCAGGGGATACAGTTAAAACTTATTGACGCACGGGACGAGATAATTAACCTACCTCACGAAACGATAACCAGAGATGCCAAATTTTTTTCATTAATGTCGTTACATGAACGTTGAAAAGTAGCAAAAAGTCGCTAACATTAAGTTCGGCTTTTATCACCAAAACGCACTGCTATTTTGACTCAGAATTTAATAATATCAATATGGAAACAAACACCTTTTATAAATTCCACAGATGTATTCACCAACCACCAAACACGGCCGGTTTCAACTACTTAATAGTCATCATCAGGTGATTTTTGCTCAGAAGCGAACGTATATATATGCAAAAACAGTCCTTATGGAAAGGGTAATGGAACAAACAAGGGGGTTGAGAAGAGGGGAGGTAGAAAGTTGACAAATGAAAAGAGAGGAGAAGAAGTAGAAAATTAGTGGGTGTTCAAAAGTTTAAAATTAGGTTTCTGATGTTCTAAGACATCTAAAAGTACAAGAATCTCATGTTTGGGACCTTTATGATGTATATGCAAACATTTTTGGGGAGGTCTCAGAAAAGGTTTCTCCTTTAAAAGGTGTTTTTCAAAATGTGAATTTTGAGTGTTATTATTTTTAAAACATTATTTATGTTCCTTGATTCTTGTACTAGAATTTCTCCCAGTCTGTCCAATATATATTGCCCCACGATCATTGAATGTCGCTAAAAGAAGACAAAAATCACTAGATCTAGCGACGAAATCGCTCAATTGGTAACTATGAAGATAACAATTTACCTTCGTCTAAATCGAGCATTTCTCACATATTTAACAAATAGCCATGCGTTCTTTCAACGGATTTACATAATTAAATTCATCTCAAGTATTCTCTCAAGCTCTTCGTTCCACAGCTTGAGTTTTACGACCTTCGTAAAGTCGTGGGGAATCTATTCTTCATCTCCGTTTGCGTCCAATGAGCAAATTGAATTCCGAAGAAATGGCGAGCTAAGTTTGATGTAAACACGCTTGGAAATGACATACCCAAAAACAATTATAGCGCCGCTCCATTTGAATACATCGATCCAGAACCGGAAACAGCGACCCTGCGCCCTCTCCCCCGCGGATGCAATTAGTTCCACGCTTTCACCATCGCCTCTTTTAACGCGCCTCATAATTACAGCCGAAAATTTCCGCTTATCTTAACGTCAACGAGAGCTCCATGCGAATGACGTGGGCCCATTTGAAGACCATTAGTAATTCACGCTGAAAAGGGCATTTGCCTATTCGTGGGGCAGTGAAGGGATTGCCTGTTGTGGGTACGAGTAATGGGCGGTTAACTAGGATGTTCCCACTGAATATACGCATCCTAGTGCGCGATGATTCATCGCTTCTAAGGGATATACGTGGATGATGGATGGATCTTTTTCCCGAGTACCAAAGGAATGATTGTGCCAATCATCACGTTCTGTTCCTGAAAACCATATCTTCATGAATGGAATACATTCCGTTTGTCCTTGGGAAAGAGATAGTTAAAAATGTGTCTTTTCCTTGCTTTTGTCCGAGTCTTTTTCATGGCTGTGATACCACGAGGTCAACCGATTTAATAATAATAATGATATNCATCAGTTCCTGATGATGGCTGGAGCGTATGCAGCCGAAACGTCGACAACATGGAGAGACGCGACCCGGTGGGAAACCCGAGAATATTTCCTTCAGTCTACACGCCGGGAAAGAACCACTTCTTACTACATCTAAACACTAATTTACACCAAATAATACAAAAAAATCAATAATCCTTAAGACATGTAACATAGTCCGATCCTTTCTAAATACCAATATGCATTCTATGTGACTTGAACTTAGGTTCCGCTACATGAAGAAGGAACACCATCTAAAAGTTAGATGAGAACAATTATAAATAATATTAATAATAAACAACTTTATTTCAGGGCGATATTGGTAGTTACTCTCTTCTTGTATCCAACGGCAGTGTTACAATACAGTACAATTTTTATGTATTACGCTGAATAATGACTTTCATCCTGATCGCTACCTGTTTACATTAGCATATTGATGCTGCAAGCCGCCAATGGCGTGTGGCAGGGGTTGTAAAAACGCCGATATTCCTATCTAAGGCCTCGTTTACACTATGGACAAGCCGTTTTAAGACTCATTCTTTCCGTGGACGTTACGCGATAACAATACACTAAAGATATAACTCGAACGCTCGGTGTTTACACCCCCTGCCACATGCAGAAAGGCGGCTTGCGGAGTATTTATGTAGATGCAGCAAAACCTGCTATATAGCAAATGTTAAATACAAATGCTTCAAATAGCAAAACGGAAAAATGTTGCATATAGCAGTTTTGTATGCAACATGTAGCTTTATTTGCTATGTATACCAGAAATTGTGCTATTCACTCGTGGTCAGTAAATATTAAAGGAAACGAGAGCCACATATATATTTTACATCTTGCGGCCGTCCCTACAAGCTAGATAAAAGAAGAGCGGAAGTGATTTGCTAAATGACTTAAACGTGATGACTATGCCGTAGAACCTTCACATAGAGTAATGAAATAAGATGTATGTAGTAATAATGTAGTGGTATGTAATGGGCCTAACACTACCTCATTCCTCCTCAACATTTTCTGAATGACTGTTTGCTCTTATGCATTATTTTTCCTACATTTAACATTATCGCAATTTCGATAAAATTGAGAAATGTAGCTTTTGCTATACAACTTTAGCTACATGTCGTACAGCTATGTACAGCCAAAGTTTATAATCGACATGATTTACTTGGTGGAACGCCAAAGATAAGAAATGATGACTCGGATGAGTCAAAACCGGTCGTTAGTAAACTCTGTGTGGAAACTACAGTATTTCATTTCTTATTTATATCCAAAGATATATTACTGGTTTTATAATACGTCCACCGTGCGGTATCTGCCGAACAAATATCGACAGCGAAATTAGGGAAATAAATGCTACGACGGATTCTCGAAAGAAAAGAGTCGATTTTCTCCACGAACGGTGTCCAGCAATAGCAGAGTAGCAAAATAGTCTGAAATGCTACACGAAGCACCTGAAGGGCGGCGAACAGGATATAAACATAGATGTAGATTTGCAGTTATTTGGGATGCAGCAATATCTCGGCTGTTTGGAGTTGCATAATCACTATCATGAGGGAAACGAGAAATTTTCAGCATCATGAAAGGAAAAGTTATCTCCCCCTCAATCGTATGCACCACGCAATACACCGTTCGATTTTTATAGAAGGAACTGTACCTTGGTTTTATAAGGATGTTGAGAAGGGAAATTATTTCACACAGAAAAGCAGTACGGCTGAATGCAAAGGATAAACAGGAGTGAAAAATAACGACATGACTGGGATACGAATCCAGGTCTCTCGCTTTCCGGGTAGGTATTCTGACCACTGACCACCATAACATGAATGCTTAGTGAGCTAGGTGAGTAGCCTTCACATAGTGGCACTAACTACCGCCAGATAGTCCTCACAAAGGAATGCAGCTATTTTTAAGACATGTTTATCTATAGTCAAGCAAGCTTTCTGTAACTCACAGGTGCTTGCGTGAATGAAGGAGAGGAAATGTTTGTTCATTTATTGATGAATTTTGGTTGCATTTCATCCCCTCCTCCCTAGGTGGGTTATGCCGATTCGTCACCGGCTTAAAACTCGGAAACAGTTGGACCGAAAAGAAGAGAATAAAAAATTCCATTCGAGCATCTCACCACTTCCCAAGCAGCAATTCCCTTAATTAAAGGTATCGACACTCGAGCTGCGGTATTTCGCGAACGTGCGCTTTCTCAAAGAGATACCAGATAGATTAAATTGGCATCCTTTGAAAAACCACAAGTTCGATCCCAGAGGTAGTAGCTAAATGATGAAACTAGGCCGTTAAAAAGTTAGCGAACGCCTTCGATCCTTCCTCCACTCTTTCTCGATTCTAACACGCGAGCAACAGCAAACTGTTGCTCAGTCTTGGCCCGCACCCTAAACGCAGACTCTATTTAATCCTACGCCCTAGTTACAGAAGTTTTCCTCCCCTAAACGACCAAATAGCTCCCGAAACAAAAGAAGGCTCGCAGCGGAAGCTTCTTCCAAGACGTACGTTAACAGGAACGCTACAGAGCAAAAGCTCACCGATACCTGAAGTTCTCGCCGAAACTTAAATTGGTAACATACAAAGGAAAATAACCTCTGCGCTCCAAGTTCCCGGCTTACATGGAGGTTACGCTTCACAGTTCTTTCCCTAAGTCGGATTTAACGTGCGTAGGATTCCATTCCTGCGATTTCACAGTGATTATTCTTCTTCCTAGAGAATCAGTCTTCGGACTGATTTATCTGAACTCTCCGTGCCATTCGTTCCCGTGATGCTTCTCTCGACTTTTCATCTCAAATCCTTCCTAATGTGTCTTTAAGAAAGTTGATATCTAACACATGGAAATGTTGATCTTGTACATTATATTTAATTATTCGCAGATCATGCGAATTCCCCTACTGAAGATATGGAATTGAGAAATAAATTTATCTATAAGATGCATGTGTTACTCAACCTACAATTATTACTGCTGCGTAGTACTTTACTTTCTAAGAATCCCCAGAGTTTTGCAACTTTTATATATCATCAGCCCGGCTAGCTCAGTCGGTAGAGCATGAGACTCTTAATCTCAGGGTCGTGGGTTCGAGCCCCACGTTGGGCGAAATTTTTTGCGAATCGAATGGAACAGGAAATAGTACCAGTATTTTTGGCTTAACTTAAATCACTTCTGCAGCATATAAAGTAAAATTGTCACGTCGTAACTCGGATTTAATTGAAGACTGTAATCAGATGCCAGTCACGTAGCTGAATGGGGACTCGCACGCACATTGATTGATTGACGATTGATTTTTCTTCACTCGCAGATATAGTATGGTATACCGCTGCATAAAATTTAATTTTTTGGTAAGTCCTCTGACGAACTGAGCCTGGCGAAAATTGCATCGTATTGCTTTTATGGACGATGTTTTTACTAATGATATATGTTTGGACGTACATTTTTATAATATTATTTACTTTTATTATAAACTTTCTTGTAGTATGATATACGTTATGTGCTAGACTTCAATTCCTTTCACACCAACTCCTCCTAAAACGTTAGAAAATATTTATATACACCATAAACATTTGCAAGTAGTAAACGTTTCTACAATGTGTAAAAAATACATTTTTACAATACTTTTGTCTCTCACGTGATATAATAGTATTAGTATCTCATATAAAGACTAACCACTTGCCCTATTACTTTATTTATTTTTATTTATTTATTTATTCATAAAACATCAACATACAGCATGAAGCCAATTACAGTTGACGATTAACAATAGTGAAGAAAAAAATCAACAACATAAACAATAAGTTAAATCATGAATAAATTAACATATTTCGAAGTCATACTATTACATGAAAATTTCCGGATAGTTACATAGCCGGGACCTTGAGCACTCTGAGCTCAAGGTCCCGGCTTCGAGTCCCAGCTAATCGAATTTTCATGGTTAGGGAACTGCCGTGGGTGTTTGTAAATAATGATAATGATTAAATATGGATTTAATGCGGGCCACCCTGTTTCCTCTTTAGACATTAATGTAGTTTGAAGCTTGAAATAATGATCGTATATTTGTATACATGTTCCTCGAGTAAAGTTACACGAGGCAACAGATCAGCTAAGTCACCCCTTAACTTACACAAAGATTATTACATAATATGTAACTTATATAACATTATTTTCGAGACCAGACGTCTAAGAGATTTCGGGAGATTATAGCGAGAACTGATAGCTATTAATGGTCTCTTTTTCAGATAGTATTAGGAATACCAATCAGATAGCTAATCAGGGAGTTCGGTATTTCTCACACCCATACGCTATATAGCGCCTCGCGGGGCACTAATGTAAAGGTAAAGATGTAGCTAGTTTTAAAAATTTAAAGCAGTTTGTTGAAATGCTAAATCATGTCTCTCTCTCTGTTCTTAATGATTGGTAATTTGCATCTGAGAGGGGCTTTAAATAGCATTTAAAACTAATCATCTGGAATTATCTCAGTGAAAATTGATTACTACCGAGTATTTTCTGGGTACGACTGATAAACGAGATTCGTGAGAAATGAAATAAATTTAAATAAAATGTAGTTCTATGTACATTGTTCGATCCACTGAATTCTAACGTGTGTTTCTTGACATTTTAAAAATTTCTTTCGTTTCATACCAATTTTTCCCATCCAAACGTGTCTACATTGTTTAGTGGAATGAATGAGGCTTTTAAGCAAGATAAGGAGTGAGGAAGATGACAAAGATTTCCTCTTGAATCACAATTAGGTATCTCAGTAAAGGGGTGAGAGAACACGTTTCTAGAATTTACGGAGTACGCGTTTACGTACGACTTTGGTGGAAGTGGCCCCGGGTTCGACTCCTGGTAGAGGCCCATATGTGCGAAATGAACGTAGTTGTTTATCTTCAACAATGACACCACTAAAGCCCCACAACGATATCGCTGCAACTTGCCAGTATTAGGTGAGAAAATTAAATTCGCAGTTCTGCGAATTTCCAATACGAGTCCCTGATGCCAAAACCTGATTGTCGTCTTCATTTGATTCAGAACGATAACGCGACAGCTTAGCATCTTATACTTTATGTACCGTAGAATTGTTTAAGTAGCGAAAATTTTCTACCGATTCGGAAATATCTCCTATACTACCCGAGTCACAAAAAAATTCGCCCAACGTGGGGCTCGAACCCACGACCCTGAGATTAAGAGTCTCATGCTCTACCGACTGAGCTAGCCGGGCAGTTGAAAATCATGAGCTGCAAAACCCTCGGAATTCTTGAAAAGCAAAAAATACTACGGAGCAATAATAATCGCAGGTTAAGTGACACATGCGTCTCTTAGATAAGTTTATTTCTCAATTCCGTAGTTTTTCTCGAAGGATTCGCATGATCTGCGAATAAAAAAATACAACCTACACTTTAGACAAGAAAGGAACGGAAATTTCTTATACAGAAATAATATTTTGGATTTTCATCAATTGCGAACATATTTAAAGGTCTTTAGTCTCTTGATGGCTCCCAAAACGCTGAGACAAGCAAGATCCGGAGGATATGCCAGCCACTTAAGAAACTCAGTTTCGTCTAGCGAGAAGTCGGCGTTTGCGTAGATTTAGTCCGACAGCGATGTTACTTCGCTCAAGAATGCAGAGTTCGCTCGTAGTATGCGAGGTCCTGCAGATAATCGTTGCAGTCTTGAAGTAGAAAAGCAGCAAAATATAGAGTAAGGCGTTTTGTTAAGAATTGCTGCAGGAAATCGACAAGTGTAACTAATTAAAAATCATAGAAAATTTAATATAAGTCTGGGTCATGAATTCCGTAAGAATACTGTGAAAAAGATAAGATCAAAATATAAGAAAACATGATGAATTTTATATTATGCACGACGCCCGATGCTGCTGTAAAAGAAATAACTTTAATGTTTACATTTTTAGATTCAATGATTTAGATTCATACCCCGCAAGCCGCCAATGGCATATGGCAAGGGATGTCCTCATACTACATCAGTATATTTTAATGGATGTTATTTGATTTTTTCATTGATATAATTTTA